>PVKM010001637.1:0-74615 GCA_004027735.1 Carollia perspicillata
CAGGGTGCAGAGATGAATCAGGTATGTGAACTGCGTACACCGACTTAATAAATCAAACTTTAACTCTGTTATCAGTTAGCTTACATTTCCCAGTGGGCTGTGAGAAACAGTTATGCCGTCACCACCGAATCATTCCCATCAATGAACGGATCAAGCTTTGAAAGCAAACGTGGAATGGGGCTTACCTCGTGTTTGCTTGTGGATTAAGACCTCGGCCTTAGGAGGCTGCAGTTTGAAGATGTTTCCCCAGAATTAAATATCATATATCACATATATGTTACATATACTTTTTGCAAATAAGCAAGGAAGACAAGAATTGGCTAATTTCTTTAGCCAGATTTCTTTAATTTCTTGCAAGCGTGATGGAAAGTTCTAAATGTCAACTATAAGTAAACAGCATCTGAGGGTCTAGGACCCTGACAAACCTACATTTGCATGCTGTGCCTATTACAGCAGGGACAGTTTCAAAGAGCTCTGGAGTGGAGATACTGTGCTACAAGGGGACGTCATTTGTTAAGCAGGACTTCCAAAAAAAAATTCTTACCTTTTCCTTAGGGAATATTGATTAGTTTACACATCAGTAGTTGCAAAGGCAGTAAAAGTTGCCTATTCCCAAACAGTTTCATTCATAGGTTAGGGTTTTAGAAAACACCTAGGCACTGAAATAATTTGGATTATTTCAGGTGGGAGGTCTTGAGGCTGCAAAGTAAGTTTCCTGGGGAATGACGTCTGCAGCTATGCACACGAAGAATGCCAGCTGCGGCTTGGTGTTCCACCCCACATAGAATCTTCCATGAAGAAATGTTGTGTGGATCAGTTTCTGTCTTATTTCAGAATGCCTTGCTTCACATTTTCTCTGTATTTTGATGAGAGGTGGTGATCCAGGAGTTTTCATCTGATCTATATGGGATTTCTGTCCTCCACTCCCCTCATACACATGATCCCCGAAATACTTATTTTGAAGTGTACTGCTTGACTGGAAGTCTAATTTAAGGGGGGGGGGGTAAGGTAGGCATGAGGAAGGCAGCAGAAAATGATAAACGCAACAGGCAAGCCACCATAAGAACTTTTAGGGATGGAAATAGTAGTTTTTGGGTTACTTGATATTAGACTGTTAAACCCTGAAGTACAAATTAGTGGTAAGAGAAAACACTTTAGAAAAGTAGAAAAGGAGGCAAAGGCTATGATAGGATTATCATGGAATGAATGATTCAGGAGACCACGCTGATAGTGCTAGCCAGAAAAGTAATAGTTTCCATTTCTGCCCGTTTTAAAAGAACCTTTGGTTGGTAAACTAAATAGGGCAGGTAGAACAGCCACCCCTAGCTGTTTCCTTGTGAGGTTACAGCCTTTATCGTCTCTGCCTCCAGCTCAGGCTTTCTGCGGCCATCAGCCAATAGAGATGTCCAAAGTCAAACCTAAGTCACTGAGAGTCAGCAATGCCGAGGTGAACTCTGAAAAGTGACCCGTCCCTCCTTCCAGCTGGGCTATGCCAAGGGGCTGACAGCATACATGCTGTTGTAGCCAATCCCATGGATGAACCCCTAGACACAGTCGTCACCTTGGAGCTTTCACAAGCTTTGCAGAGGCAGGCGCCCTGTGACTCTGGAGAGCTAGCTGGTGCTGCACCAGCAGAATGTGGAGTGTCTGCCTGGAACGGCCCCTGGATTGTGCTTACAAGGCAAGATTCCACCCCAAGCACTTCTCCTGTTCTGCCCTCCAGCCTCCTCAGCTTACCTACATTGTGTACTCTCCGGATCGTCTCTCACCAGTTTCATTTCAACTACAGTGAGCGACTGAACAATTCAGCGCGCTTGTGGCTATCCAAAACATTCTTGTTGACTGCATGATCCGCAAAAGACCCTTATGTGATACTTACTTTGTTTGTCTTTGTTTGGTTAGAAAAGATCACTTTTTATTAATAAGAAAACCTTGAATGAATAGGAGGTCTTTACCTCATTGTTGCCAAGTGTGGCTTTTGTGAAAACTTGAAGAGTGAGAAAATGGATAACCTTTAATCAGCCACTAACGGAAATAAAAATAGCTTACATTTGTGACTTTCCATAAGATTAATATAACTTCGGGAAAACTAGCTAGAGTTTTCCTTCTCTGTAGTATTCTTTAGTAAATGCACAAGATAAGTGCATCGCGGCTAATTTTGCCCTTTCTTCGTATGTTAATAAAGTCTGTTGTATGTAAAGTTTGGTTGACCCTGCCTTCTACAGTCTGCAGCTGCGTTGGCATGCTAATTGAATTGTCAACAATAAACACAGGAAAGGGGGCACTTTAAGCTACCATTTCAGGCCACAAAACCTTTGCTTAAAGGCTGCCTGCTGTTTCTCCCAACTATGCATGAAAAGCAATTAAGGAAAGTCTTGTATAACTGTAGTCTGCTAAACCAAGGATAAGCTGTATGTTGGAACTAACAAAAGACACACAAAACGCTTGCAAATCTTCTCAGGACCAAACTAAGTGCGCTGGTGCTTGTAAGAATGTGTGGCCCAATTAATGGAAAAACACTTAACTGAAAGTTAAATTGCCCTGTTGCCTTTTCACCCCATAAACTGGTGTCTAGCCTTAGCATGAGAACCCTAGCCGAATGCTTGTTCAACCAAGGCAGAAACACAATGCACCAGGCATGAACCAGTCTAATAACTTTACCAGTCCTGGGCCAACTAGTAATGCTGGGAATGTATACTGAATGAATACATACCTGTTTGTTACTTCTAATTGTGGTAGTGAAAGGTTACTAAATTCCCACCCGTAATGGTACAAAAAAGATACTGTAGCAACACAACAACTCCATTTGACACCCGTGAAAAGAAGGGGCTGCAGACATGTAGGCTGAGTTAAAAAAATAAAGGTTGCATTTGCTGGCATGGTAACATAAACTTAAGTTACCAGTTTTTAAAGTTGAGTGAAGTTATTCTTTCATTACTAATGGGTTATGATTTTGACATATATTTACCGCTTAATATTATTTATAAACTCTTCTAAGCTCCAAATGACAACCGAGTTTGAGGTGTTGCTGAAATAATCCCTGGGATAAAATACCTAGGAGATTTCTTTCGCCCCTAAAGCTGTCCCCTGCTGCTCTAGTGCATGTCACAGCTATGTCCACACTGACCCAGTAGAGGCCGCACAGAATGGCCCATAGGGTCTGGAAGTGTATTTACAGTCATCAGTCACCATTTTCAAAAAGTAAGATTTTGAAAATACTGAAAATCAAAGCTTGAAACTGCCAAACTAGAATAGTCTAACTTAGAAAATTGTTTGTCATGAGAACAGACATTGTAAGCCTACATTTTAAAATCAAAAGTAAATCACTTATATTCTTATGTTGACATGCACATACTAAAAATATACACAAGTTTTAAATTGCTGGTTTATCAAAGTTTTACAATTAATGTTATCTTATAGAAGGCGAGAATTTGTGGGAGGTATATATGTGTATCTGTGTGTATACTGTATATATAAATATATATGTGTGGCCATTTATTAGAAGGGAAAACATTTTCATCAGCTGATTCCAAGTGATCCTTAATTATATGTTTGCGGTTAGGGCGCGCCATATTGTAGTAATTTAACGTTTTAAGGACATTTGTGTTATTTCAAGTGTGGACCGCAAGTGCCTTTACTGGGTCGATAGTGGCATCTTCCTTCTGTCACGTAAAACGCCGCTGTAGTAAGGCTGGACTCTTGGCTTCTGTCTCGATTCTTAGTGAATCCAGGATGTCCTAGAAAATGTTTCCTATGACCATTTGTTTTCTTTTTCTTACATTGCCCAGTGGAAACTAATCATCTTCAAGAAAATTAAAATATAAGTCCTACAACATGTTGATTAAAATCCTGTGGATTTTGTGGGTAGAATGGATTTGACATTTCTTTCTAATAAAACTGTTGTGACTACATATGAACATTCCTGCCAAGTGGATAAGCATAATATTAATAAAGCTGCATCACACACACACTCAGGACACTTCTGTGTTCCGTAATTTGATTTAGGTAACACATGGTGAGTATCAGGAGGAGGTTGTAAACCCAAGTGGTAGGAAAATGTTTTAATTTTAATTTTTTTGCTCTTCTCATTTTTCTTCTTGCTTATAAAAATTCTGTGGCAAGAATTGCTGGTATTCAAAACACATCTTCTGATGTTGCTGTCCTTGTTTAATGATTCGAAGAGGCTATAAAAACTGAAGGGATCAAATGAGCTTCCAATTTCCACAGACAGTTAGAAGTGACCGTGATATTAATATAACCTACGTGACCAGGGAGTTGTTTTGCATGCTTGGAATAAAGCTTGTCGGGCTCCTGGGTTCTCCTTGAGCCCCACTGAAGACTATACAACTCCTGTGTGTACTTTTGAACAATTTCAGACACCAAGTGAGAGGTTAGTGAAGGAGAGAAAGTCAGCCAGCCCAAGACATTGCCCCTAAAAGTCTGCGGTCAACTCAAGCCCTGTTCAAGGTTAGGCTGGCGTTCCTCCAGCTGTGGTGTTCCATGGAAGGTAAAGTATTGCCAGCTGTGGTCAATTATTTGATTTCCCCGTGAAACCTGAGAAATGTGTAATCACTGTTAATATGGTAAAAATTGATCAAGTGTGACATGATATATAATTTACTGATTGCAACAGCCTTTTAGGTACCAACTCCGAGGGCAGTACCCACTGATTAGTTTGTAGATCTCCAGAGCTAAAGTAAGAGTTAGGTTAACTTTTATACTTCAAATTTAGCTTGATGTCAGTGATGGAGGGTTGGTTAAGAGACCTATGATTTATATTCATGTGAGAGAATAGTATGAACCATTAGAATGTTTTCATAAGTGTTGAATAATGCAAATTGTCATGATATAATTTAGGTGAATAGAGCAGGACTCAAAGTTGTACATACAATTATTTCAGTTGCCTAAAGAAATCTGAGGTTTAAAAAATGCTAGAACATCAAAACATCTCTTATTTCTGGTTCCCATTTCTATTAAGCCAAATGTATGGATTCAAAAAGTACAGTTGGCAGTCTGCATGTGATTTGGGAAAAATGCAGAGGAAAAATAGTGTATTAAAAATTATAAAGAACCAAAACCAAAAAAGCAACCCAGTGATCTGAGGGATCCGAGAGCCCAGACATCCGCTGGTACAACTTGTGCCCAGAAATTGATTCTTGTGCTGCAAATGCTTTGGTGAGAAACATGGGGACCCTAACACAGCTGTATCTTTGGAGGAGGTAATAACAATGAGGTCGTATAAGCAAGTATAATCAAGGTTAGGAGTTGGGCTCAGAAGCCAGTCTTAAACCCCGGGGGCAAGTTTGTCAGGTTTCAGCTCTCATCTGTAGAGGGGAACGATAACGTTACATACTGCAGGGGAAACAGACTCAGTCAGGCCCCCTGGCCCGGGTGTCTGGGTGACTAAGAGAAGCAGCGCTCCCATAACCTTGAGTGGGCCCACATGCGCAGAGCCACGCTTCGTTACACCGTATCTTGGCACCCTGCTGGTTTTGTCTGCATTTAGTGTATAAGGGAGTTGGGACTCCCTGCTGGCACCAAGCAGTTTGAGGCATGCGTGGATCTCCCCAGCCCAGAATAAAGGCATGTCAGACATCCCAATGGCTCCGTGAATTTTCTTCCATCTGTCTGAATCCTGGACCCTGTCTGGCCTCGAATGATCGCAACACACCTCCCTATCAGGACTAGCAATCAAGGGAGCAGATGTGAAGAACACAGGGAAGGTGCAGACTGGTCACTGGTGAAAGTTCCATAATTGCTACCTATTTCTGTGAGCCTCAGAGTATCTGCATTTATGTTTTTCAAGTTATCAGCTCTAATTTGCAGGTTTTATTTTTTATAACACAGTGTATAATCAACATGTAAAGATTTGTGTGTGTGTGAACACAAATTGTGTTTAGTTCTCTCTGATGAAGATCCCAGGGTAGCAGTACCTTTCTCTGCCCCTCCGTGTCCAGCAGCCCTGCCCTTTGTCAGCCCGATTATTTTGCTTCTGTCTCTCAAGACTTACTTCCGCATTACCTCCTCTGTATTCTGCTTTTTGCCCTCAAATTCTACCAGAATTTATCTATTCATTTTGCCATATTTTCCACAATGATGCAATTTTGAAGCAGAAAAAGTCCAGTTTTACCTTTGGTTCAATCTTCTCTAATACTACTCAGAGAACTGCTAAGGGCTGAGGCTAAAGTTTATGCTTCATTTTCTGAGGGTGACAGTGTCATCTACCCTCAGTGGAGGCTCTTAAAAACTCCTTTATATTTTAAATTCTAATTTTTACTATTTTGTAGCTCCTTAGAGTTATAATTTTATTAGCAATAATGACTCAAAAGTGGGGTAGTGGGCACAAAGTCTTTGAGTTTCTTGTGTATCTGTGGCCCATTTTATGAAATCGAACAAAATGTCTCCTGTAGAGTTCAAAAGCCCCAGGACCATGGCTCAGAAGTGTGACTGGGCCACTGCCCTGCTGTGGCTGCTCCGACAGGTCTGCTGATGATCCCTGCCTTGGCGTCGCCTCAGTGAAGAGGACTCCTCACAAAGGTTACAACTCTAGGACAGGTCAAGGATTGTGCTCTGCCACCACCATGCCCTAGCAATTCTGTCTCTTTATCTGGTCTCTGCCACAGTGTGTATTGTTCCTTCCTGCCACTGGGCCTTTGGTCAAGTCCTGCTTGGTCTTTGGACAGGTGCCAGTTACATGGAGACTCAGAAAGGGTTGAAATGGTCTCATGCAAACCTGCCCACTTCTTTCCCAGCTACTTCCAGGCTCTGCACATCAACAGTTGGTGCGGGAGAAGTTCAAGTTCCACCTCCCTGAGCCCTCCACAGCATGTCTAAAGCCACTGCCAACTTAGTCACACTTTTTAAGATACAATAGTATGTGTCTGACAGGGATCAGTGTTCAAACTACCTTGATAGTGTTTTCCTCAACTTCTGTTTTCCTTGAGCTCTGCAGATAACTGCAAAGAGGAGACTGAAGACTTTATGGAATTCTCAGCAGGTAGTTTCTGCACTGGGTAGAATATCACTGGGAAAAAACCCATGGGCTTTCATCGGGAGGATAACCGCAGTGTTCCTCTCATGTGTTACCTTCATGCTCATTTAGCTTATTATAAGCACGAAGGAGATGTTAAAAATATTTTATTGTTCTTGGGCATAGAGATATGCTGGCACTCAAGTTTCTCATAAAAGCCACATGCCTTTTGGTGATTTTCCCTGAACTGCAGATTGGTAATTGTTCCTGGAGTAACCAGATAACACTCTGGGTTTTTGGCTAATTGTATTGTTAGGAGAAAATCAAGGTAATTTATGCAACCAAGATGAAAATACTGAAACTTGAACATATTGGTCAACCCCTAAATTTCTAAAATCAAGAAGGTCGTATACTGCTTCTAAGTACATGCCATATGATTACTTACATTGAAAGAAAATCCCCAAATCAAATGAGGTGCTGGTAATGGAAGTAGTTAGGCTGAAAAGGTAGAGATTTGTGTGATTGTGTGTTATTTTATCTAAACATAAACTTTACTAGTGAACCCCAAAGCAGTGTCTCATTTCCACATGGAAAATTGCAGTTGGAGTTTTTCCCATTGTCTATTTTGGTTCTTATGAAAAAAGGTGGAAAAATGGCCTGATGAGGTGGCATAATGCTTAAACCCACACCTGGTCTATAGCTTTTCTCCCCACAGGGTTCAGCCTACAAAGTCTCTAACACTTGCTGCTATTAATAAAAGCTGAATAAAATGATGCCTTTGTCTGAGGACATGAGCAGAATTGTAGTTGTGTTCCAAAGGACTGGAGGCCAGGAGACTGTGAGAAGGCCAGTTGCCCGGGGCACCCACTGAAAGGGCTGCTAAATTTGTTAAGGGGAAGGCACCCAGCCAGCCGTCAATGAACCACAAGTGCCCTGTGGCCAGCCTTGCTGTCCATGATGCTTGGAATAGTTCTGCTTACTTTAAGCAATTCTACCACATGTGCTCAGAAATATTAAAGACCATTTATATACTTTATTGAAGCAAATTTTAAAAACTGGACATGCAGTGTTGCTCTGTACTAATGATTACGTTAAAGGAAAGGTTATAGTGCTGGCAGGTGTGGCTTAGTTGGTTGGGTGTTGTACCACAAAACCAAAGGTCATGGGTTCGATCCCAGTCAGGGAACAAGACTGGGTTGTGAGTTCTGGCCCCAGGATGCATAAGAGAGGCCACTGATCAATGTTTCTCTCCCTCCCCCACTCTCTAAAAACAAATCAATACAGTCTTTAAAATGTTTATATTGTATTTTTCTATCACCATTTATTCCCCTTATGCCCTCATCCACCTCCACCAACGCCCTTCGCCCCCACAATCACTGAATTGTTGTCCATGTCCATGAGTCCTTTTTATCTTAAAAATATCTAAACACTTAAAACTTAAATTAATAGACATCTTCCCTTAAATCAGCACTCTCCCTTCTCTCCTTCATACCCCAAACCCACCACAATAGAAAAAATTGTTTTCCTATTTAGTGAATGTTTGTGGATACCACCATGTGTCAGCACCCTGGATGAACAGTGAAATCACCTGGAAACTCTGGGACCTACTACAACCCCACTGAAGGTGACCTCTGAGGGTAGGTTCCAGGAATCTACGAGCCTGAATTACTCCCAGGTGATTCGGATGTACAGTGAGGATTGGTTGAATGAGAACCACATGGCCATGGTTACCAGTATATATACAACATTAGCTCACATTAGGAACACCTAGAGGGTTTGTGGAAACAGATCACTGGGTCCTACTCCTGGAGTTTCTAATTGAGTAGGTCCGATGGGTCCTGAGATTTTCCATTTTCATCAAGTTCCAGCTCTCGTGGACGCTGCTCCGGGGACTGGGCTCTGAGGACCACGGTGGTAACACGAATCCTGGTGTATCCTGTGTAGCTTCAGGTATGTTTACTACTAGAAAACTTCCACAAGTGCCGCTGTGCTTTATGGTGGGGAATTGGAGGAGCATGGCGTCCATGTCCAAAGGGCAGAAAGTAGAGGGAAGCAGTTTTTAAAAATGTATGGTGAGAATGTCATTGAATATGGAGACGGGAAGTTTTGAATTTTAAAGGTATAGCTGGGCAGAGATGTTTTACCAGAGAAGCTTGAATAGAGAAGACTAGTGGAAACTGTAATGGATGTAAGGGATTTAGAGGATATTTTAAGGAAGTAGTGTCAGAGTTTCCATTTCTCCCTCCATGGGCCAACATGTGTGAGTGAAGGGTGTTTTCGGTTGTGTCGTCTGTCATCAGTGCAGCCCCTCTCTGGGGTGAATGAGGCACGTCGTGCTCTTACAGAAGTGCTATAACTCTGCACTATTGTCTTTCTTTATTCTCCTCTCTAAGAGAACCACAACCATCTAACTTCAATGACTTTCTAAAGAAACAAGAATTAGAAGGAGTGTGGTTTCAAAGGCTTGAATAACTGAATTATTGGAGTTTGAGGAAAAAGGAGTTTGCTTGAGTTCAGGGCCATGATGGGGTGGAGTGAGAGGTGGAGAGATTTATCCAATGGCTCTGGTCATCCTTTGGCCAGAAGAAGTCCTGGAGTGTAAAGCCCCCTGAGTTTCATGTGTTTGTGTAAATATCTGGGGTTTGGGGTGGGAGTGGAGAGACTGGGCTCCCACATAGGCAGGGCACCTCAGGTGAAGGTGAGTGACCGAGGCACTGGCAGGCGCACCTGGGGCATGGTCAGAGTCGGGGTGGAGAGGCTCTGGGGGCACAGAAGAGGCCTGTCACCCACAGTGCCTACCACAGACTCTCAGCTGCCCGTGATGGGAGCATACACATAAAACAAAAAACAGCCACAAAAACCTAGTAAAAAAAGTCATTTGTTTCAATGTTCTCTCTAGATATACTAGCTCTGCGAACTCATAGACCAAGGCCAACCACCCCTTTGTTCATAATGCCCATCCTCACTTCAGGGGACATGAAGGAGCAATAAAAAAACCCCAAAGCAAAATGGGCATGTGGGCTCTGCTTACCAATAAATAGGGTAACTGTCTTCTGAATTAGTGAAAGTGTGAATGATTTTGAATGATTAAGAGATGAAATGGAATTCAAAAATATTTTTTAAAAGGATCAGATGGGATTCACCATTTCTTGGTCACATAATTAATTGTCTAGTCATGTATATGTATGTATTTGCAAACACTCTAAAAAGGCACCCCATGGATTGTGGGAAATGAGTTCATTCCCATCTCGGAATCAGAAAACTTGATTTCTACTAATTCTGTTGGTAACTAATGACACATAATCAAATTACTCTAACTTCCTGGGTCTCACTGTCTTCTTACAAAATGATGATCTCTAAGGTTAGCCCAGACAAAGATACTATGAAACAGAGATGATGAATTTGATGTTAGGTTCTAGTTAGGCACCTGGCAGTTGTCTGTTTTCAACTAAGATACAAATTACATGAAGCTCAGATTTGTTTCTTTGGGTTTAGGGGCGAGGCCAAAATTAGGTTTTAGAGAAGCACAAAGAAATCAGTAGAGCCTTGTCTTCTTGGTAGAAATGGACAGGACACGTGTTGTGACAGCTCAGTTTCGGTAAACAAGACATTTGGCCACATTAGCACAACACTGGGGTAGAGTTTAGTAACTATTCAGTTTCTTTCTTTTTTTCTGGAGGTGGGGAGAAGTTTACATTCCGAAAAGGACATGACCTAAAATAGGTGAGACTTAGACTGGAATCTTTTTTCTTTTTGTAACAAACAACAAACCCTATTTCTGTTTTTTTTTCTTTCTTGCCCTCTATTGGTTCTAATAGTGACAAACAGAACAGTTTTTTTTAATGAGATTAATTTTGAAAAAAAATTTTTTTTACACATTGACCCTTTACCTTTTTTCTTCTTACCCCAACTGTGGTTTTCTTCTTTAGATTGCACGTATAAGAGAGATCATATGTTATTTGTCTTTCTCTCTCTGACATATTTACTTAATATAATGTCCCTGAGGTCCATCAGTGTTGTCTCACGTGGCAAGATTTAACTTTTTATGGCTGGATAATATTCCATTGTACGTCTATGTCACAGTTTCTTTACCCATTAGTCCATTGATGGGCCTAGGTTATTTTCATATCTCAGTTATTGTAAATAATGTGGCACACATATCTTTTTGAGTTAGCGTTATTGTCGTTTATCGATAAATATCAGAAACAGAGTGGTTAGTTCATATGGTAATTCTATCTTGAAATTTTTTGAGGAAACTACAGACTTTTCCACAGTGATTTCAATAATGAGCCTCCCCACTAACAGTGAACAGGGCACTCCTTTCTCTATGTTCTCACCAACACGACTATTGTCTTTGTGATGACAGACGTTCTAACAGATGTGATCTCATTGTGGTTTTGATTGGCATTTCCCTGACGATTAGTGATGTTGAGCACCTTTTCGTGTACCCCTTGGCCATGTGTATTTCTTCTCTGACAAAATGTCTATACAAGTCTCTTGCCCACTTTTAATCGCATTTTTTTCTTTTTGCTACTGAGTTGTATGAGTTCCTTTATATTTTGGATATTAGCCACTTATCAGTATGTTGGTTTCCTTTGTAGTGCGGAAGCTTTTTAGTATGGTGGAGTCCCACTTACTTATTTTTTGCTTTCTTTTAAAAGATTATTACCAAGACTTATATAAAGAAGCTTGTTCCCTATGTTTTCTTTTATAAATTTCATGGTTTCAGGTTTTATTTTCAAGTCATTATTCCATTTTCATTCAATTTTTGTGTATGGTGTAAAATAGTGGTTGAATTTTATTCTTTTGTATGTGTCTGTCAGTTTTCCTAACCCCAATTATCAAAGAGATTCTCGTTCCTCCTTTGTATATGCTTGGTTCCTTTGTCATAAAATTGCCCATAGACGTGTAGGTTTATTTCTGGGATCCTTATTCTGTTCCATTGATCTATGTGTCTATTTTATGCCAATACCATACTCTTCTGATTACTGTAGCATTGTAATATATTTTGAAATCTGAGCATGTAACGCCTCTAGCTTTGTTCTTTTTCAAGATTGCTTTGGTTATTTGAGGGTTTTTTTGTGATTCTATACAAATTTTAGAATTGTTTGTTCTATTCTTTGAAAAATGCTATGGGAATTTTGATAGGGATTGCATTGAATCTGTACATTGCTTTGGGTAGTATGGGCATTTTAATAATATTGATTATTTTGATTATATCCACCTATTTATTTGTGTCTTCTTTAATTTCTTTCATTAATCTCTTATAGTTTTCAAAATGCAGGTCTTTGGCATCCTTGCTTAAATTCTCAGGCATTTTGTACTTTTTGGTGCAATTATAAATAAGATTGTCTATGTTTTCTTTCTGGTAATTTGTTTCTCCATTTCTTTCTCCTCTTTGCTCCTTACCTCCCCTCCCCGATTCCCCATTCTCCCTTCTCCTTTCCTGACCCCTCCTATTCATTTTGAGTTCTGGAAACCAGGAATATCCTGGAAAGAATGGGCTCTGCCCTCTGGGGGATTACAATCTGCTGAAGAAAACAAACATTTGATAACCAGTTAGCTGTCATCATCCCCAACTCTTCATTTCCAACCCGTTGCAGTTGGGCTTGGTGATCTAGCCCAGGCCATCATCACCTCTCAATTCCAAAGCAATGAATGCTTTATAAGTTTTTTTACACTTTTAATTTCTTAATGGAGTCTGTCACTTCACTCCCCTGAAAACCTCTTTCTCCTTTGCTCTGTGTTCTCCTTCTTTACTGATTTTTTACTATTTTTATCACAGACCCTTTCGATAACTTTTCCTACACTTATCAATGAAATGGGTGGCATTTCATAGTGCTCTACCATCAGTCCTTGTATGATCTGACTTTTCTCATTTCCTGAGGCAAACCTATGTATCCCCATGCATTCAGCTGCACCCTCTGCCCTGGAAACTACATATTGAACTCTATAGCCTTCCCGAGGACCAGTTCCACCTATCCTCTTGATACCTATCCTGGTAACATTCTATCTCAAACTCAAGAGGTTCCAAATTGAGCTCAATTTCTTCAAAACTGAATCCTTCTCATATATTTCCTGTCTTATTTTAGACAACCACCATGCATGCAGTTACCTACACTAGGCTGTTAAATATAAGACCCACAAGATTTTGAAGAATGGGCTTTTATAGCAAAGACTCAAATTGAGAGATGACAAGAAGGAGCCAATCATATACTATCTGGGGGAAAGAACATTCTAGGCAAAGTAAATGGAAAGTAAAACAGCCCACCGGTGGATTGTGATTTTGAGGAATTCACAGAACAGAAGTAAGAGTGCAATGTCTGGGGGAGGGGGTGAGAGGGACAGCAGTGCCGGATGAGCTTGGGAAGTTAGCAGGGGTTCCATCACTGAGCGGGCTGCAGGTCATGGAAACATTTTAATTTTATTGTGAATAAAATAGGATGCCAGTGACACTTAATTTACATTCTGTAAAGATTACTTCTTCTATTCATGAATAACAATTGTGGAAGAGCAACAGTGCAAATACAGTTTTCAGCTAGGAAGCTTTTTAGTAATACTGGCACCAGATGCCACAAGTTACAAGTAGGGTGATACCAGGGGAGCTGGAGGGAGGAACAGTCAGGATACATTTTGGAACTAGCATCAGCAGGACTTGCTAATGAACTGGATGTAGAGGGAGAGACAAATGAAAGGCACCAGAGAGTACTCCTAGGTTGGTGGAAGCAACTGTGGAGCCATTTTCCTGGGATAAAGGGGACTAGAGGAGGAACAGAGATTTTGGAGGAGAAGGCAGATGAAAAGTTTTATATTCATTGTTAAGTTGGAAAGGTCATTATGATCCTCAAAAGGAAAGTCAATAGGCAGCTGGTTAATGAATCTGGAGCTGGCTGAGAAGTCAAAGCTGGAGACCTAAATGCAGAAGTCATTTACAGATGCCCAGTATCTCCAGTGCTGTAAATGGATACGATTGTTCAAGAAGTGAATGCTGATAGAAGAGTGGAGGACCAGAGGGCTGAGCACTGAGTCACAGGTTACACTGATGTTCACAGGTCAAGTAGGAGGGAGCAAGAAGACTGCAGGGACAGTGAGAAAGGGGAAGACCAGGAGAGCAGCTTGCTTTATAGGGAGTGATCAGTGCTGCTAAGAGGTCAGGCAAGTGGAGGGCAGAACAGGGACCCCAGACAGAAGTTGTCAATGATCTTAAGAACCGTTTCAGAGTAGAGGTGGTCCTGCCTCTTGAGAGTGAGTGCTTCAGTGTGTCCTGATGTACTTCATTTCTTGTATTCTTAGCCATTAAGCATACAAATGGATGTATGAACGTTGTTGTAGCCCTTTATGAAAGCCAGTTATAGTCTTTATAATTGAAAGCTTGTTAGAATAGTGTGTGCAAGGGCATAGAGACATAGAAAATGGCGTGACTTTTCAAGAACTGGCATTCGTTGAATATGACTAGAGAGTATAGTATGTGAGAGAGCATGAAGGTGGGAGACGGTCAAAAATGCAGGGAAAATAGAATGGGTAGACAGCACCAGTAACAAAGAGTGCAGTTTTGTACTTTTTCAGAGTTTTGTTCTTTTCATCAGATTTATCTTGTATATATTTAATTAGGTTTATACCTAGCATTTTATTTTGCAGAGTGGTAATGTAAGTAGTATTTTTTAATTACAAATTCCTTTTGTTCATTGATGGTATGAGGCAGCGATCCGCTTTTGTAATCTTCTATCCTGTTACCTTGCTATAATTGTGCATAGAATTCCTATATGGAGTTTTTCTTTTGTTGTTGATTCTTTAGGATTTTATACAGACAATCTTTGTCATCTGCAAACACATTTTTATTTCTCTTCCAAATCTGTATACTTTTATTTCTCTTTCTTATTGCATTAGCTAAGACTTACACTACAACATGGAGGAGCAGGGGTGAGAAGTGCTGTCTTTGCCTTGTTCCTGGTCACAGCAGGAAAGGCTCAGATTTCTCCCAGTTAAGTATAATGTTAGCCACAGGTTTTTGTGTATCTTGATTCTTGTATCAAGTTGAGGAAGTTTCTCTCTATTCCTGGCTTACTGAGAGTTTTTATCATGAATGACTATTAAATTATTTTACATGTTTTTTTCTTGCATCTATTTGTATGGTCACGTGATTTTTCTTCTTTAGCCTATAGATCTGTCATATTTTACCTTTCACTTTGCTTTCACTTTTCACTTTGCTTTTACTTTTCATTTTACTTTTACTTTCCCCTTTACTTTTACTTTTGATCATACTTTAAGTTTTTATTATATTTTTATTTTTACTTTTAATCTTTATGCATTATTTTTAATTTGTACTTTCATTTTCCTCTTTTACTTTTAATTTTACTTTAAATTTTGAATGTTTATTTTCACTTTTAATCTTTATGCTACTTTTACTTTTTTACTTCCACTTTTCCTTTTAATTTTCCTTTAAATTTTGAATGTCAAATTGCAGGTGGGCTGATGAAGTACACTCAGGTGTGGTGTGTGACTCTTTTTATATGTTGTTGAATTTAATTTATTGGATTTGATATTTTATTGAGCATTTTTGTATCTAGTCCTGAGAAATGTTGGTCTGTAGCTTTTTTTCCTACGATGTCTTGGTCTGGTTTTGGTATTATGGTGATGGTGGCCTCATAGAACGAGTGAAGTATTATCTCTTCTTCTGTCAGCTGAAACAGTATAGAGAATTGGTAGAATTTCTTCCTTAAATGTTTGGTAGAATTTACTAGTGAACCCGGCACTTTCTGTTTTACAAGGGTCTGAGTTATTGATTCAATTTCTTTAATCCATATAGACCTGTTCACGTTGTCCGTTTCATCTTGTACGAGTTTTGGCAGACCGTGTCTTTCCGGGAATGAGCCACTTTGTCAGAGTTCTCAAATGTGTGGCCGTCGAGCTGTTCCTCGTGCTCCTCCGTTATCTCTGGAATGTCTAGAGGATCTATAGTGATGTTTCCTCTTTTATTCCTGATACTATTAATTTTCATCTTCTCTTTTTTCCTACTTGGGGAACCTTTTTTTCTTACCTATTTAAAAGTGCTTCACTGTCATATTTTAGGTAAATATCCTGGAAAGATCATATTGCTGGATTTCTTATGTTTTGCAAAGTCTGAAAAATATAATTGCTGTTATGTCAGGATCTCAGCCACACTACAAATGGACATTCACTAAACAGACATTAAGCAACTAAATACTGTTGTTAAAGTGGTGCACACAGAATACAAAAGACAGACATGCAGAAGCGAACAACACAGTGCCGGGCTAGCTGACAGTGGCTTAAGAGTGTGAGGAATTAAAGATTACTTTCCTAATAATACTTTTCATTATTTTACTGACAGGAAAGCTTGCCCTTAAAAACACAGTAGAAAATTTAAAAGAACATGCCATAATATTTTTGAAATTACTATCATATTTGAGATGGGATATTATGTAATTCCTGCTGTAACTTTTTCTTTAACAGACTTTAATCTCATCTGATATTAATGCATGCAGTGGCACTTAAATGCTTGAATTCACAAGTAATATTAAATTCTCATTATTGACATTTTGAATGTCATTTTGAATAAGTGTCATAAAGACTAGTGTCATTTAAAAATATCCATAAAATAATATTGTTATTTTAACAAAAAGGAAATGTTACCTGAGATACATGTCAAAATGTGGTTGATTTCCATTATTTGGGGATTTGTATTTATGAATTTGCCCACTCATGACAATGATTTCTAAGCCCCAGATCAATCCTCATGATGTTCTCATGGCCATCCACAGACGTGTGCAGAGCAGTATGTGATTTGGGCGGCCTGAGGCTCACGCTCCTAGCTGAGGCCTAGCCTGGCCACCCTCTGCCTCCTTGTTTCAGTTCTTAGTCCTGTAAACAAGCTCACTGATGGTTTACTGAGTGCTGTGTTTCTCCACATTTTTCTTTGTTATTTTGCTGTTTTAAATGGCCTCCAAGGTTGTGCTGTGTGGTATTCCTGAGCATAAGAAGGGTGTTAATTACTCGATGGAAAAATATGTGCATTAGATAAGCTTCATTCAGGCATGAGTTACAGTGCTGTTGACTACAGATTCAATGTGAATAAATCAACAATATGTTATACCACTGTTTTTAAACAGGAACACACAGAAAACAATCATACGTGTTGCCCAGTTGACAAAAATGTGACCAGAGGCTTATAGGAAGCTAACTTTGTATTTCCCATAAGAGCAATGGTTTAGTATTTGCTAATAATTCAGGCTTTGTGATGACTTGATAGAACATAACCGCCCAGCCCTGACTCGTGTGGCTTGGTAGGTTGAGTGTCATTCAGCAAATGGAAAGGTTATCTGTTCATTTCCCAGTCAGGGCACATGCCTGGGTGGCAGGCCAGGTGGCCAGGTCTCTGCTTGGGGTGTACAGGAAGCAACCAATAGATGTTTGTCCCTCTCTTTCTCCCTCCCTTCCCTTCTCTCTAAAAATAAATAATTTTAAAAACAAGATATAACTGTCCAGAAAAATTAGAACCAACAGTATTTACTGACAAAGTGATAAGATATCTGGTGTTTTCTAAAAAACAATTGAGGGAGGCCAGGGGGCTGGGTTGGGCCATAGATGAAACATATTGACAACGTATTAAAAATTGGTGAAGTTACCTGATGGGTCCCTGAGGGCTTGTTAAACTACTTTCTCTAGTTTTGTGTATGTTTGACATTTTCCATGATAAAAAGTCAATTTTTAAAATCCAATTTTAAGTATTTAAAGACTTGAATCCCAATATTTTCATGAACTTTTGCTGCTCCCAATCAATTTCAGTACTTGGACTCAAAGTTTTCTTAATTTTTTCACCTTCTCTAGCCTCCTCTTTCCTCCAGGTTTACCCCATTCTATTGTTGTAGATAAAAGAAAATGGAAGATAGAACACAATTGAAAAGTTCTGGAAAGATTAATTGAATTGTACAGATACAGAAAACGTGAATTATGTCTTGGAGGGTTCTATCCACCTCTCTAGAAGAGCTGACACATTAAACAAGTACGCTGTTGCTAGGGCTTTTCTTTACACAGCGCTCCTTCCTCCCTCAAGGACTCAGCGACAGATACCCTGTGCTCTTTTGCTCTTCTGAGAATCAGTTCCCTAAGGGAGCTCCCTGGCAAGGGTTAATGCTCGCACACTGAATTCAGAAGTGATTGACTGAGTTTGTTTGCCTTAATGGCAAAACATTTTTAGTTTGTTGTTGTCTTTGACCCTGGAGCATAGAGGAAAATCTCAGGTCTGCCTTGGTAGATAAATGTATAAACTGACCTGTGAGTTTGGCTCACAGGGATGAATAGGCCACCAGCTCTGTTTGTTTGTCTTAATAAAACCAAACATTCAAAAAAACAAAACAAAACCCAACAAGAACTGAACAAAACAGGAGAAGGATACAGGGTAAATGACACAATTGTACCTTGTGCTTTCCTAGTATCTCATACGTGTAAGGCTCCAATTATCCCCTAAACATTAACTCGAACATCAGTAGCTCCGAGACACAGACAGGGCAAACATTATCACCTTCATCTGAAAGATGGGGTTGAGCAGGGCAGGGAGGTCAGCAGAGCCAAGATTAGGTCTTGGAACTTGATTGTCCTCATTGATCAGGATACCTGTAGGACCGCTCCTCTCCCTTATCCGGGGGGCTTTCCTTCATCACTTGGGTTGTATTTCACCCCTTCACCACAGGCCCCTTCGGATCCCTCTCCTCTCAGTGTGAGGCCTTCCTCAACCACCCTCTCCGAGTACCAGCCATCTGTCCCCATCAGGCTCTCCCTTCCTCCAGTTTTATGATGCCTGCTGAGCCAAAGTGTTGCTGAGCAAGTATTTGTTGACTAACTTCCCTTCCTTTATTAAAAGCTACTTCCAGTTAAAATCCAATAGAGTCTTCTTGAGGTGGTTGAAAAGGCTTAATAGAAGACAGATTCCGGTGGTAACTTTCATTATAATAGAAGAAACTGTACTGTGATTTAGCCAAAGGAACAAAGCTCTAATTTGTAGCAACTGATAATTTGAAGAAAGTACTTTTGCCCAGCAAGAAATCCTTTTGAAGACTTCTGACGTAAGTCCAAGACCAGACCTCATAACAACTACCATCAGAGACAGAGAGAAGGAAAGTGGAGGAGAACAGGGGTGCTGTTTAAATTGTGGAGAAACAAACCACAGGATTTTATTTCAGCTGAAGTGTACTTACTATCAGGAGTAAAACCTTGCAGTGCTCTGAAACAACATGCTTTTCTGTCCGATGTCTTTCTTTATGCCGGGTATCTGACTTTTCTTTTACCTGTATAAATGCCTTCCACAACTTACAAGGGAAGGAGGCCTGCCTTGTTAGCAGAGCAATCACAAGGATACTTCTTTAGAGGTTCAGACCTTCATATAACCAAGGGTAATGCAGAGAAATCCCTTTCCCATGAGCTTGTCTATTGAGAGATCCAGGTAGTTTTCCCAGGGGCCATCTTTGAACGTTCATGTGGTACAAAGGGTGAGCCTTTTCTCACAGAAAACTATCGTCAAACAAATTGTAATTAGAATCAACTCAGGGCATGATCAGACTTCTAGTAGCTTCTGAAAGATACCAAATCAAAGGCTATTTAGATGATAATCCATATTGTGGTTATTGTATAAGTTTATTTTTTGTAAAAATTAATACTTTTATATTGGTTACTTCTAATTTATTCTCAATTGCTGCATGCATTTTGGCATTTTTGTGCTCATTTGCTTTTGTTTATGCCTAGTTTTCTTCCAGAAAGCATTTCAGGTGGTGTGTGTGTGTGTGTGTGTGTATAATTAAAATGGGTAGAAGAGGAAATCAACATAAAGGAAAAACAAAAGTAGAAAAGGTGAGATAAGAATAATGATGCCTAAACATAGACCATTTACTTGGTGGTAGGCACTGTTCTAAGCACTTTGCATATATGAATTCATTGAATCCTGACGACAACCCACAAAATCTGTGCTGTTACTCACTTCATTTTACAGTGAGGTAACCGGCATCAGGAGAAGGGGTTGAGTCCATCCACGTAAACAGTAAATGGCACAGCTCTGGGGCTCAACCTGGGCACTCCACCTCCATGACACTTTCCTGACTCAACAATGAAGCTGGAAATGAGGTTAATACACAAAGCAGAAATTGTGAGGTCCTGCGGTCCTGCTAGAGACCAACCGCAGGTTTACCTCTAAGATTCTTGGCAGACAAAATCGAGAAGGAAAAAACGATCAGTTACATGATTCACAGTGTTCAGGAGATAAAAAACAAGCTAGTTGCTCAAGAGTAGCATAATTATTGCTGGTTGGGAGACCAGGAAGAAAATTCTCTTGTAAATTCTCACAAAGAAGTCACTATGTAATGAAGTGGACACTATTCTGCAGTCAGGCTGACAGATTTTCACAGGGCTGTTTCTTACAACATCCTTCACTGTGTCATAATGTATAACCGATACCAACGCCAAATTCAGTAAAAGGCAGTTCTGCAGGGGTGGGGATTTCAGAAGATGTGGTTAGGTTTGTGGATCTCTGCTGGCGTGGCTTAATTTAGGAAAAACATTTTTTAGGCTATTTAAAGGGAAGAATGGACTTCAGATCCGGCAGGCCACTGTCCATAATTATTATTCCTCTCAATTGAGCTTTTGTGAAATGTTGAGGGGTAGTGAGTTCGAAGTTACTTCCTGACCAGGGCCTTGAGTGCCACTCCTCTGTGCTTGTTGGTTAAGTGTGGAGTATCAGTGTTAGCAGGCAACTGAGCTGCGAGAAGGAAGGATTTTCCTGTGAAAACCGAGGAAATGCAAAGATACTGTGTGAACAGAGGGCCACCCACTTGATGCAGAGTCCTATTCAATGGCTTTTGACCATGCCCCAATCGGGAGCTAGAGTGACTTGGTGGAGATCAAAATGTTTCCCACGGAGAATTTCAGTCTGGAATTCTTAAAGCAGGTGCAACCAAATACTTACTCTGATGATTAAAAGCATGGCAATAAAGGACTCCTAAAATATTTAAATTTCCAAATAAAACCAATATAATACATACATTGACATGATTTTAAAATATAGTATAAAGAAGCTTAACCAAAAAGGTAATATCTTTGCACTAGACCTCTCCTTTCACGCACCAGAGGCCACCACATAAAACTTCTTTTTGTTTTGACATTTTATGCAGGTATACCAATTCTTAATGTTCCATCACATTTGCTTTATCATTTTCTCACCCTGTATACACATGTAGATACAAACTGACAGACATGTTACTTTTTGAGTCAATGGAGAATAGTTTACTTACATCACGGATCTTTACCCTTAAATACTTCAAAATGCAATTTCCTAAGTACAAGTCAAATATTGTTTTACTTAACCACAGTGCACCACTCAAATTCAGGAAACTTAACACTGTTGAACATTTTATATAATCTGTGGTTCCCATTCTAGTTCCATCAGTTGTCCCAACAATGTCTTTAGAGCATTTGTTCCCTTGTAGTGCAAGATCCGGGCCAGACACAAGCACTGTATTTATGTGTCGATCTTTTTAATATCCTCTATTCTGGAAAAATTCTGTAGGTTTTCTCTGCCTCTCACAATCTTAACACTTTTTCATTTTTAAACAAACTTTATTGATAAAATTGCCACACAACAAACTGTATATGAATTGTACAATTTGATAAGTTTTGAAATATATAAAATATATATTTCCACACATCCCTTTGTAATTTCTCTCTCTAGCCACCCCGTACCTCCGCAATCCTCATTGAACCCTAATCTGTTCTATTACCAGATTAGTTTGCTTTTAGAGTTTTATGTAAGTGGAATACTAAAGTGTGTACTACTTTCTTTCAGCATAATTATTTTGAGATTCATCTATGTTGATGCATATGTCGATATTTTATTACTTTTTATTGTTGAGAAGAATTTCTTGTATGCATATACTATAGATTCTTTACCAAATCACCTATTGATGGAGATGTGGGTTGTTTCCAGTTTTTAGCAATTACATATGAAGCTGGGAACATTCATGTACAAGTCTTGTGTGGACATATATGTCTTCTAAGATAAGACTATAGAGACTATATATGAATTTCATGGTAGGTGCATATTTGACTTAAGAAACTGCCAAACTTTTCCAAAGTGATTGTACTGTTTTATATTCTGACAGTGTTATACGGGAGTTAAATATACTCCAATTTCTAGCCAACACTTTTTAGTTCTAGTGAATTTTAGTAAGTGTATAGAAGTAGTCTCTCTTGTGTTTTAAATATTTTCCTAATAGTGTCCTTTCAAAAATTTTTCTTGATATTGAAATTTTTTGAATGTTACCCAATTTGAGTTTGTCTGAAGTTTCCTTTCTATTAGAATTAGGTTGTTCATAAATGTTTTCTCCTTGGAACTAATGAGCTATCTGTGGAGAGAGACTTCAAGACCATGGACACGCTCCTGTTCTGCATCAAATTTCCCCCTGGATTTAGTATCCCTTGATGTTACTTCCTGAACTAATCCTTACCAGTATCATCGCAAAGCATCGACTTACAACTAAACCCTTCCTTCGACATTTATCAGTTTACATTCTAGTGTAACGTAGAGCTTGACCACTTCCTCTCCTTCTCCATGTTTCCGCCCTTCTCTTTCTATCATCAGTATGAACTCCCAAATATCTATTTCATTTAATGGATTACAATTCATTATATCCTTATAGTGATGTTCCAGATTTGGACAGAGGGTGATCCTTCGTGCTACATCATGTGTCCTTATGACATGATCTCATCCTTTTTAGCATCTCCTTACGTTCTGCTGCCTTGTGTCTTTCCTGTTGCAGCCCTGAAATTAGTCATTTTTCTAACTGGGGAACAAAATTTAGAAACTAAGATCTGAGCATTATATGTGCTTATTTCTACTGGACACAATTGCTTCTAGGCCTTTTAAGCAAATAGAGCTAGAAAATCTAGCCATCTATTGATTGTGTACCAATGAACAGGAAATGTTTAACAACTAGCTGATGAGGGTGGCAGCCAAGATGGAAGTGTAGGTAAACATTGCTTGCCTCCTTGAACAACCACAGAAAAAATTACAGCTAAACCACAAAACAACTATTACCCAGAATCATCAGAGAATCAAGCTTTTTGGAAGTCTGCCAACCAAGGAACTAAAGAAGTCACATTCATTCAGGAGAGCAGGAGGGGTGGAGAAGGGGAGATACGGAGACATGGAATGGGCAGTCCGTCCCATATCCACATGTGGTGGATAAAAATCAGGAGGGATATCTCAGGAGTGAGGGATCCCAGCCCCACATCAGGCCCCTCAGCCCAGAGTTCCACTGCCAGTAACATAAATCCCCATAACCTCTGGCCGTAAAAAGTAGAGGGGGTAGGGGTGGTGGGAGACTCTGCAAGACTCTCAGGCATCCCCTCTTAAAGGGTTAACAACAGATTTAGGACTTAGACTCACTCCCTCTAGGCTCTAGCACTGGGGCAGTAGCTTGAAGGGCACTGGTGGCATATGGCGAGAAAGTGAAGTATCTGGCATCAGGTTGAGAGCCAGTGTACAGCTTCCTCCCAGGCAAAACTCCAGAGTTCAGGCAGCAGCCATTGTCCCTTTTCTGAGCCCTTCCCACACATGGCAACACCACATCTGAGACTCCATCTACTTAGTTCACATGGGTTGCCCCACCTAGGTGATTACCTAAGGCTCTGCCCCATCCAACTTATGGATGCACTTTTCTACATTATGCCACACTACTAAGACAGGGAGTCAGAGAAGCTCCACCTCATACATAGAAACAAACACAGGGAGGCTGCCAAAATGAGGAGACAAAGAAATATGGCTCAAATGAAAGTATAGAACAAAACTCCAGAAAAAAAAACTTAAAAAAATGGAGACAAGCAATCTATCAGGTGCAAAGTTCAAAACACTGTTTATAAGGATGCTCAGGGAATTTAGTGAGGACCTCAACAGCATAAAAAAGTTCCAGTCAGAAATGAAGGATACACTAGTTGAAATAAAGAACAATTTACAGAAAAACAACAGTAGAGTGGATGAAGTTGAGGAACAAATCAATTATATGGAACATAAGGAAGCAAAAAACAATCAGAACAATGAGATGAAAAAATAATCCAAAAAAATGAGGATAGGGTAAGAACAACTTTAAGTGTATTAACATTTGAATCATAGTGGTGCCAGAAGGAGAAGAGAAAGAGCAAGAAATTGAAAACCTATTTTGAAAAAACAGTGAAAGGAAACTTTCCTAATTTGGGAAGGAAATTTAGACATATAAGTCCAGGAAGCACAGAGAGTCCCAAACAAGATGGATGCAAAGAAGAGCACACAAAGATACATCATAATTAAAATGCCAAAAGTTAAAGATAAAGAGAGAATCTTAAAAGCAAGAGAAAAGTAGTTCATTATCTATAGGGGAGTTCCCATAAGGCTGTCAGCTGATTTTTCAAAACGAACCTTGCAGGCAAGAAGGGACTGGCAAGAAATGTTCAAGGGGAAAATGTGCAGGTATTAAGAAGTACTAATTGGTAGGGACAGAATAAGCGGGGGATGTTAAGAACAGTATAGGAAATGGACTAGTCAAATAACTTACATGCATGACCAGGAACATGAAGTAAGGGAAGGGGGATGCCAGAGGCAGTGGAGGGTACAGGATGGAGAGGGGCAAAGGGGAGAAACTTAGGACAACTGGAATAGCATAAGCAACAAAATATATTTTCAAGAAAACTAGCTGGTGAGGGTGAGGCGGGTAGTGGCAGGAAGCCCTAATTTTTAGCATTTGCCAATTACCATGATATAAATATTTCCACTATGGATGGTTTTAAGCTACCATTATTAAGTCACTAAGTACATCTCTGGGAAAGAATGCACAATTGTCATGAACCAGTAGGAGTCAACTCCAGCATACCACCATAGCTAATCTACCACAGCCAGCCAACCCACCTATCTGCCCACCTAGCTGTCCATTTACTTTCAGTCCCAATCCAACCCCATAAGGCCCTTCTTTAACTTCACTTATTCCTTATTTTTACCTTCCTTCTTCTACAGTGAGAATTAACAACACTTACATATTAACTCATTTACTCATTTTTATGATATGTAAAGAATTGTATAAAAATTGCTATGCTCATATTACTATCAAAACAAGCCAATTGAAAAGATTCCGAGATTTGCATTTTCCCAGACTGCATGTGTACAGTCCATCAGGCTTTAGAAGTTTCCTGGATTAGTCCCACTCCCCTTCAGTTTGGTTATGCTGCTCGCTTGAAATATAATTGGGTTCATTTATATTTGCTTGCATTCAATTTGGGGTTTTACTCTCTTTGTTGACTTAATTTTATTTCTTGAGTATGTAGAACATTGAACGTGACTCCAAAAGTACAGAAAGGCGTACTTTGAAAAGTATCACTTTCTTTTATATCCCTTCTACCTCATTCTACCACACCCCTGTAGGTCTCCAATTTCATTAATTTCTCATTTATCTTTCTTTTTTTTTGCAAAAATAAGTGAAGGTGTATATTCTCATTCTCCTTTCTCAGACAGAGGTAGCATGCTAGAGATGCTATTTTGAACTTTGCATCACTCATTTAACAATATATCCTAGAAATGACTCCATGTCAGTTTATATAGGTCTTCCTCTTAAAAAGAACCTTAAAAAGACTGTTCACAGCAACATAGTACTCTAATGAGTGTATATACTACAGTTCATAAAAATCTGTCTCCTATTCATGAGCATTTAAGTTACTTGCCATACTGTGCAATCACGAATGCTGCTGCCATGATCCACCCTGCACACGTGTGTTTTCACAGTGGCGGGGTGCCTCTTCGGTGCAGAGTCCCTAGAAGTGGGCTTGCTGGGCACAATGTGGATGCAGAAGTAGCTTTGTTACATGTCATAACAACTATTTTTATTAACTACTTGTTTTTAGTTCTCCTTCAGGCATTTAAGTAACATGCTTATAGTGCTTTTAACAATATGTTAATTTACACGTTGGCCTTTGATTTCCTATTATGATAGGGGAAGGTTTAGCATGTTTATATCTTTTTCCTTCCGCTTTCTTCCCAGTACTATCTTACAACTTTTCTCCAGCGTTGGCATCTGGGAGTGGCTCGGGGGAAGGAATTTTAACTCCCATAATTTCCCCTAGCCCCCTCCCAAAATGAACACAAATCAAATGCTGGCAATGGGTGCAGCTTTAAGACAAGTCCCCCCTCCACTTCAGTCAATGGCCCTCCCTTGTTCTAAAGCTGCTGGCTCAGCTTCTCCAATGGTCAGCTTGGCACCTTCAAACCCCTTACTGCATTTTCTTGTCCATCCACTATAGCAATGTCACAAACGAGAAAGCTCAGGCTGGATCTGGCATTGTTCAGCCTCCTTACTACTACTAAGTGTTTTAGAGTAGCTGTCAACATTTGAAAGATTTTTCATTAAATTCCAGATTTTGGCTTTTCTGGGTAAATGGGAATCTCTTGGTCTCTGTTTCTTCATGACAATCTTTTGTAGCTGAGAAATTGCTGCCCCGTTTATATATAGGGCATGTGTGAACTGCTCTCACTTACTTTGCCTACCAGGCTACGTGAGTTTGCCACCCCTGAACTACAGAGCCTCCTTTCTCTCCGGAAGGATGTTAGTGCTCCTCCCCTTCCCTTTATCTGAGTCAGTATATATTTTTATGTTGTTAAGAAGAAAAGCTAATAACAGTATTTGCACTTTTATGACAAATTTCTTTCTATGCTGCAGAAAAAAAACAGCTCACTGAAAGCCAAGTAGTAGGCTGGAATCATATTTCTTATTCTGTGGGTTTCATGCTGTGATTACTCAAAGGGCAGAGTCTGATTGCATTCTTTATTTCTACAGCCCACCAATTGTTTCCTATATACTCAAGTTTTTTCTAAGCCCACAAGCATGGCTGTACCCTCTGCCTTCTCCTTCCTCCTCAGAGACTGCTTTCCCAGGGCTTCTCTTTCTAACTACAACCTGCTGTGAGTTGTTGTTAGTCCTGCACAACTGTTGTCCTGTGATTTTGCTTCACCATTCTCTGGGGGCGGAGTCCTTGTTACCTGGATCTCATGCATTTTGTCCATGATTTCATTTAGTGAAGGCATGCCATCAACCAACCACCTAAGAAAAAAACACTTTTATTTTCTGCCTGCTATTTCTGTCTGGGTAGATATGTGTAGAAGAGTAGGTCACAAATATCTTCTCCTCAGAACTTGGAAGGCATTCCTGTACAGTCTTCCAGTATTTCTAGAGTCTGATTCTTGTTCTTCTATAGGCAACTTGTGGGGGCCGTGTGTGTTTCTTCTCTGGAAGGTTTTTTGATCTTCTGTTGGGCTCTGGAACTTGATAATTTCACTTACAGTAAAAGCTGAAGTCCTTACAATGACATAGCTTGCCCACCCCATTCAATATTGTAACCTTCTGGCTGCTGCCCCTGTACTGTCCGAGTCCCTCTTACCCTGTTCTACCTTCTTCTTTATTCCAGACATATCTCCTTCTAACTTATTAGAACATTAACTCATGTTATATTTATTGTCTGTCTCTCCCTGCTAGAATCAAATCTTCATGCAGTCAAGACATTTACCATCTTAAATACCTAAAACAAAGCCTAGTACCTTGTAAGTGCTCAATAAATTTTTGTTGAACGATATGAGATAATGCTGAACTCATACAGCTGGCTCAAAAATGATTTCTATTCAGGAAGGTGAAAAGGAAGATGACAAAGAGGATCACAGTGTTCCATCGGCAGAAGAGTTGAACCCAACATCTACTCACTCTGAGATTACAGGCTTGCAGTTTATCAGGAAACTGGCATGCATTTTTAGATGGCTTGCTATATGGCAGTAGGTCTGTAATTTGTGAGGTGCAGAGAGTTGTTCTTTCCAAAAATGAGATAGGTTAAATGAAAAATCCATTGAATGGGACTTTTTGGACCTTAACCTGAAGGACCAAATAGAAAGCTAGAAAAGAAACCAGTCAATTCTATCAGGGTTGGTAATAGCTCTAAAGAAAAGCTTTCAGAAAAAAAAGTTAAATATGTCTTTTACATTATTTTCAGATTTCAAAATATTATGCTGTTCCATATCCTCAAAACCCCCTGACAAAGATAGCCAACAACACTAGTATAATCTTAGTTAATTCAATAAAACATATATTTTAGCTGATGCATTTCATTCTAATGAAATCTGTAAAGGGTTAAACCATAAAGTTTAAAGAATAATTGTTCATTGATGGCTTATATACATTTGCGAAGAATTTCTTATAAATGGACTTGCACCTTTTCTTTATTCATCTGTTCTCCAAGTATGTATTCAGTGCTTGGTCCATGGGATCAAAAGTGAGCAAGACACAGCCCTGGTCTTCAAGTTTCATGTATTTGAGGGTGGGAAACAGACCAGTAAACAGGCTTAGACTTACAAAGTGAGTGGCTAGAATCTAATTTTCTGACTCTCTAGAATATTTAGAGTTTAATTTAAAATTCCTATCTTCAGTGCTTTGTAACATACACAATATAACATAAAAAAAAACACTTTTTCCATGGCTGGTGTAGCTCAGTGGATTGAGCGTCGTGGGCTGTGAACCAAAGTGTTGCCGGTTTGATTCTCAGTCAGGGCACATGCCTGGGTTGTGGGCCAGGTCCCCAGTAGGGGCCATATGGGAGGCAACCACGCATTGATGCTTCTCTCCCTCTCTTTCTCCCTCCCTTCCCCTCTCTCTAAAAATAAGTAAGACCTTACAAAATTCTTCCTTTAAAAAACACACTTTTAACATCCATTGTTGAAATGTGAGATGCATTTTGACTACTAAATGTGTATTCATACCCATGTTGCAATTAATTAAAATGTTATACTAAAAATTTTAACTAGAAATGTTAAAAATTACAATTACAATTAAAATTAGACTATTACAATGACTAGCTTCCTGTTTTTGAAGTGTATTATTCACATTATATTTGAGTGTCTCGAATCAGAAATTTATATGCCTGGATGCTGGCTGGACTTATTGATCAGAAAAGAAATGAGAGGCAGGATAAAGCTGTCATTATTGGAGCCAGGTTTCATTTCTCAAGACAAATTTCATCGTGAGGCCAGTTGGAAGAGAATCTTGAAGATGAGACTCGGAACTGAAGCAGGTTTGGCCAATATTCGCTAACACCTAATAATCGGAATCCTCACTAATCGGAATCCTCACGGGTGATCTATTGCCACCCCCACCCCACTGCCCCCACAGAGCATCAGGATACACCTGGACTTCCAGCTGGGCTGAGATTTTACAGTTCAAGACATTTATGGGTTTTTAAAATTTCACTTGACAGCAACTCAATTGATACTAATTTGGCCAAAGTGGTATTTAAAAATACTGTGGATAAATGGCCACTTGGATACATTTCTCCCTGAAGTTCTAACTCGGGAGGCTATTCACACCCAGGCATGCCAGCTTTTGTTGCCAACTAGTTATGATTCAGGAGGACTGAAACTAGAGTTTCTTTAATTGGAGAATTACTGCCCAGATTCACTTTTTATGGCGTGACCCCATAATGGATGAAGTGGCCTACTTCTGAGGGAACACATTTCATTTAGGGTAGGCTGGTATGTGAGTATTTAGCCACTGGATTTATGTAGTGTCTATTTTATCCCAAATGAAGAATGTTAAAAATATTTACTTGGAAATAAATCATAAAGTTTAAATACCAGGATAGTCACAAAGGGAGAAAGTAAAAATAGAGGGGAAAGGAATATGGTTACTTGGAAGAAGATAGAGAACAAAGCAAACACAATGTCAAAAAACAAGCCAGCTTACCAGTCAATGTAGCTGATATATTAAACCACTAAGGATCTTTAATTTTTTTGGTGATGCAAGGCACAATTATTATTCATACATTCTATTTTAAGAAAAGGGAAAACATGTTTCATTAGACAATGGCTTTTACTTTTCCCATTTTATATAGCAGTTTTAAACATAGCTAAGTATTATTCAGTTTTATAAGGCCAAAGTATTGACATTGTAAACTTCTCAAATTTCACATGCAGAAAGTCATGCAAACTAAATGAATAAACTACCAAATGCTTAGCGCCCTAAGGTACTTCAGTAACTCATTTTTTAGAGGAAAATTATTTTATTTGTCATACATATATTATAAAAGCCATTCCAATGCTGTAAAGCCATTCCCTAAATGCTCTAAATGCTTCTAAATATGAGAAGCAATTTTTACAAGAATTCTTGTTTTTTTTTGTTTGGCACTTAAGGTCAATCACAGGCTGATGAGGAGTTTGTGGTAAACAATGAGGGACAAGAAAAATATTCCACATAATAAAGCCATAGATGTGGCATTTTACTGATCATTTTGTCGTTCTTCATACCATGTGAATAGGCAGGAAAATCTCAGATGTTCCATGCAGCGATATTTTCACCAATATGTCCCCTAGAGCAAGGGACATAAAAGAAAGAATAAACAAATGGGACTTGATAAAAATATAAAGCTTTTGCATGGCTAAAGAAAACAGCAGTGAATGAAAAGGGAACCAACTGCATGGGAAAATACATTTGCCAATGATACCTTGGACAAGGGTTTGATCTCCAAAATATATGAAGAATTCATATGACTCCACTCCAGGAAGACACACAACCCAATTAAAAAATGGTCAAAGGACCTGAACAGACACTTCTCCAAGGAGGACATACAGAGGGGCCAGAGACATATGAAAGGGTGCTCAGCATCACTAGCTCTCAGAGAGACGCAAAGTAAAACCACAGTGAGCTACCACTTCACACCGATCAGAATGGCTGTCATAAACAACTTTTGACAGTTACAAGGATGAAATACGTTTCTTTTGTTCTTGAAGACCTAACTAACAATCTACTTTGGTAGACAATGCATGAAATAATTGGAGAATAATACTAAGTTGATTAAAAGCTTATGTTTTTTTATTAGCATAAAGTAAGTTACGTGGTAGATAGTGAGATACTTATAGAAATTTAGAAATCAGTCTGGAGTAAAGAAGTCAGCAAAGGCTTCACAGAGGAGGATGGGAGTTGGGGTTTGAAGTGTGAGGTGAAGGAGGAAAAAGGCATCCAGGTGGGTAAGTACTACGAAGCCAGGTATGCAAGCATGAATTAGATGACTTCTCACAAAATATTCGGTATGGAAAAAGTAAATAATTACAATACTTTAAAAGTGCAAATCAAAACCACAAGGTCTCATCTCACGTTCATTAAGACATCTACACTCAAACTGATAACAGCAAGGGTTGGTGAAGATCTAGAGACATTGGCACCCTTTTGTGAACTGGTGAGAATGTGAAATGGTGCAGCCACTTTTCCATAGGAAAACATATGGGATTTCTCAAAAAATTAATCATAGAATTACCATATGATCCAGCAATTCCACTTCTAGGTATGTATCCAGAAGAATGGAAAGCAGGGTGTCAGAAATATTTGCACACCGGTGCTCATAGCAGCATTACTGACAATAGCCAAAAGGTGGAAGCAATGCAAACATCCCTTGACAGATAAATGAATAAACAATGTGTTATATATGTACAATTGAATATTCAGTTTTAAAAAGGAAGAAAATTCTGATTTTCCATGCTATACTATGGATGAACCTTTAGGACATCATGCCAAGTGAACTAAGCCAGTCAATAAAAGACAAACACTGTGTGACTCCACTTTTACGAGGAACCTGGAGCAGTCAGATTCACACAGACAGGAAGGGGACAGTGGTGGCCAGGGGCACAGGCCAGGCGAGAATGGGGAGCTGTTGAATGGGTACAGAGTTTGTTTTACCAGATGAAATATTTCTGGATATTGGTTGCACATAAGTTTAATACTATTCAGCTGTACCATTAAAGATAGTTAATATAGTAACTTTTATGTTACATGTATTTAACCAAAATTTTAAAAAAACTAAAAGGAGTCAAAGGTTCTGAGGAAGACACAAAATGACATTTATCAATTTGGAACTTCCTTCTCTCCCTCTAGGATGAAACCTACACATGCTTCATATTCTTGCCATGGAGTCAGTTGATTCTTCTCTAAATCTCAAATAGCTAACAGTAGTTCTTACGTCTGCGTTCTATGAGGAAAATAGTCACTAACTCTAAGTAATCACAAAGTCCCAGAAATCAAAGGCCACTTTAGAAAATGTCTAAATATTCTACCCTTCCATTTTCTCAGATGGAAAGTTTCCTGGCTTTCCCCTGAGATACAGGGAAGCCCTTGTGTCGCAGGAGCAGCTCACGTTTGTTCTCCAGGGCTGAGGACCACAAACAGGAACATTACTTTCAGGAAGACCTACGACTCTGAAACCACGGGAGTTTCCTTCTGGAAAGCTAGTGAATGCATCTGGACTAAATTTGTGCCTCCGTGGGGCACAATGGCTTACTTGCCTCAAATGTTTCTGAGCCCATTCTGTACACGTGCGTCTATACCTCACAGCCAGCACATGCAAAGAATCTAGAGGGTTGCTCCTGGGTTCCCCAGAGAACCGAATGCAGGTAGCACAGGGGGAATGATGGGCTCGACCAATGATGCAGGTGAAGGGTAGGGAAGACTGTGCAATCTTAGGAACATGAAGCACATTGGAAGCCAGAGGAGTCTGTGTTCTACCTTAGAACACAGAAGGAAGGAGTTAAGGGCTTGCAGGTGTACATGTATTCCAGACAATCCATAAGCCCATTTCACGCATCAGCTATATAGCTATTGACTGTTATGTTTATAGTGCTTTGGGTTTAATACATGTTTTTTAAGTGAAGAATACTAATCAGAAATCTTCAGAATCATCTGGGATAGGTGCTACACAATACACAAAACTCTCTTAAAGAGCTGTTCTTAGGCACAAAGTCTAGCTAGTTTTTTATAGACACAAGTTTTTGTATAGAAGCAGTGCTGAGAGAATAACACTAAGCTGTTGAACTGCAGAGAAAGGGCAGGAAAGAGACATTCAGTGCAAGAAAGAGCACTCCTGAGAGGAGTGACAACTGGCTGGCCCTTCGAAGCTGTGGCTGGTCATCAAGGGCGAGGGCCAGGTGCTGCCAGCTGAGGCAGTGGCTCTCGGGAACAGCACAGAAAGTCACTTGAGGAAGATGACGAACGCCCTCGTGCAGATTCAGTCAGACCGCCCTTGCAGAAGATGGAGAGACCTCCGTGTAGTGTCAGTCTTCGGTTTGGTTAGCCTGCTTCGGCTAGCCAATCTCTAGTCAATTCTTTTTGTTTGAGAATTTAGTTATATGACCTCAGTGAGGAGGCAGGGTCAAAATTTTCCAGCATTCTGATAGCTTGAGCCAATCACATTGGCTCTAAATAGTGTCTCGGGTTCCGAGCTGGGAGGGAGTAATGAAAGGAGAATGAATTGCACATACTCTCTTCCAAAACAGCCCTTCTTAATGCCAACCAATTCCATATTTTCCTTCAGTAATTTTCCTATCTCTTCTAATTCAGTCAACTGATTTTTCTGACAGATGGTTATAAATTTGCCATTTTGGGTTCTACATAAAATTTCACTGATAGAATGACAACATTGTGTTTTTTTAAAAAAATTAGTCATTGAACACCTTTATTATGGAAGTTTTCAAACAGAAAAAAAATAGAATAGTATAACTGACCCCTATTTATCCATCATTCAGCTTCGATACCTAACAAGATATAGTCAGACTTATTCCACTTAACAACCACCTCCAGCCCCTGGGTTATTATTTTTCCTTTCTCCTTTTTTCTTCCCCTGCCCCCACATTCTTGTCATTGAATTATTTTAAAGATGGTATCATCATTTTATAGATACCATTAGCACACGTAAACACAATACCCCTCCCCCCAAATACGTGATTACTATCAGCTTTCCAGTCAATATTCTAAATAATCCCCAATGTCTCATAAAGATTTCTGTAATTTGTTCAAATCAAAATCCAAATAAAATCCACACTTTATATTGCCTTTGGCCAATATAACTCAATGGCCTTTTTCTTTACTTTCTCTTTTAATCTATAGGTTAGCACTGCCTCTGTTTTTTAATTGAATTTATTAGGGTGATATTAGCCCACAAAACCATGCAGGTTTCAGGTGTGCGACTCAACAAAACATCGTCTGCACACGGCACCGTGTGCCCATCGCCCCCAGCAAAGCCGCTTTCTGCCTCCATTTTTCCCACTTTGCCCACCTCCGCCTAACCCTCACATCTTTCCCTCTGGCCGTCACCATACTGTCATGTGTCTATGCGTTGTATATGTATTTTTTCTGCTTAATCCCTTCACCTTCTGTCATCTAGCACCCAACCCCCTCCCCTCTAGCAGCTGTCAGTCTGGTCCAGGTATCCTGCCTCTGATTAAGAAACCATGTCATTGCCTCACAAAGTTTCACACATTCTTTCTGTTGTTGTTGTTGCCTGCATATATTAATTTAAAAAGACACATGTCATTTTATCGACATGACTACCCGATGAAGTAGGTAGAAGAGGTACTTTTACCATGTAGTTAATGAGTTGATCAAGGTACAGATTGATGAAATGAGCAGTTTGTCCAAACTTAGAATTAGTAAGTAGGTGAACCAGGGCTAAAATCTGGGAAAGTCATTTCTTAGACCAGAGAGCTCTTTTTACCCAAACAGTGGGCCTCTTACTTCATGAATTAAAGTAGTACTAAAAACATTAAAATTTCTAAGGAGACTTTGAATAAAAACTAATATATTATCAATACAATTTAATAAATGTTTTATGATTTCTTTTTTTAATATTTTATTGATTTCTAGGGAGAGGGGAAGGAGAAAGAGAGGGAAACATCAATGTGTGGTTGCCCCTCATGTGTCCTACTGCGGACCTGGCCTGCAACCCAGGCATGTGCCCTGACTGGGAATCGAACCAGTGACCCTTTGGTTCACAGCCTGGCACTCGATCTACTGAGCCACACCAGCCAGGGCTGTTTTATGATTTCTTAATAGCAATCCATGTACACGAAGTTATTTTGGAACCATCTTTTCCCATGAGTGGAAATAATTCATGAAAAGTCAAGCCTCAATACATGCGTGCATGTCTAAGTGTCTATAGTAGTATATGTGCCTATACAACTTTCTTGAATTTATTCTTTCATGTCATTCACACATTTGAACATTTCTTATGTACTATAAAGTATAAACTTTTGGATTTATAAGAAAAACACAGTGTTAGTTTCTTCACAATTCCTCATAGTCAAATGTATCTGATTGACATTCAGGGTCTTTTTAGTGAAAAACAAAAACCAATTAGGCCGTGCAACTGCCATTCACTGCCGAGGTAGAAACAGCATTTTCTGAGCATGAGATGCCTTCTGTGTCTCTGCTTTGATCTTTACTGCCATCTGCTGGTGCCTGATGTTGTTTCTGATTAAAGTCCTCCAGGAAAGTCTATCATAGGCACTTTTATAGAGAAAGAAACTATGAAGACAAAAATTGTTTTAGAACGTTCCCTTCGAAGGAATAGGTGCTTTTTGACAAGTAAAGCTACTTTAAGTGTACAATAAAAATTACTAATTTCTAAAAAAAGTTTCCACGATATCTACTATAATACCCCCTAAGCATTATAAAGGTTGCTAATTAAACTTCTAGACCCTCAGCTACAACTTTTAAAGCATAAAGTAATTATAACTTCTAGCCAACAATTTTTATCACAATTGAATTACTGGAAAGTTAATTTAAAAAAGTAACAATATAGTACAACATTTCTGGTTAGCACATATATTTTACATGTATGTGCCATTTGAAGTTCTACGTAAAATTTCACTAAGAGAAAGACAATATTGTGTTTTAAAAAATTTATTGAACAACTTTACTATGGAAATTTAAAAAACTAGAATAGTATAATTGACCCCTACTTATCCATTATTCAGCTTCCATACCTAACAAGACACAGTCGGTCTTATTTCAGCTGACACGCAGCCTTCTGAAGTTTGCCAGACGGGGGAGGCTGGGGGTGGGGCGAAGACAGGGAAGCACTTTCAGGGCCGGCTTCTGAAACCAGCAGACAACAAGAGAGCCGTGGCTGCTCTCCTCAGATCGTTGTAAATACAAGGGCGAAAAAAATAGGTTAACAGTTGTTCATATGGAAATAATCCAATCATTAATAAATAATAAACAATGAATAAACTAATAAATAATAAACTGTTTAGCATACTCACAACTGGAAACCTATCTTTTCTCACCCTTGTATTGGTGAGGAGGTAGAAATTTCTTATTTAGGTTTTTTCTAAGTTTATATAAGATACATCAACAAAATACATTTTAAAATTTATTTAATTTTTGTAGTAAGATAGGAATTTTCTGCATTTTGTATTTATTATTGTAGTTAATACACATTAAATTACCTTTCTAAAGCCCTAATAGGGTGATTTAAATTTAGGCCTTTTGATATACCATATTATCGAGTCTTGTGTTCTTTGGTGACTTATTTGAGAGAGAATGAATTGCTGAGGTATTTAAATTTTTTTTTCATTTTTCAATTACCGTTGATATTCAATATTATATTAGTTTCAGGTGTTGAACATAGTGATTAGACATTTATATAACTTACATAGTTATTACAGTCTTGTTGACTATATACCCTACACTTTACTTTACACCCCATGACTGTTTATTTTAAAAGATATTTCATTTATTTTTAGAGGAGAAGGGAAGGAGACAGGGAGACAAACATTGTTGTGGGAGAGAGGAACAGTTGCCTGTCACACGCCCCCAACCGAAGTCCTAGTCTCCAACCCAGTCATGTGCCTTGACTGGGAATCGAACTGGCAGCCTTAAGGTTTGCAGGATGGTGCTCAGTCCACTGAGCCACACCAGCCAGGGCCTGTGACTGTTTTTTATAACCCTCAATTTGTACATCTTAATTCCTTCCTTTTTCACCCCATCCCCCCAACCTCCTCCCCATCTGGCAACCGTCAAAATGTTCTGTTTCTATGAGTTTCATTTTTATCATTTATTTTGTTTCTTAGATTCCACATACAGGTGAAATCATATGGTATTTGTCTTTATCTGACTTATTTCACTTAGCATAATACACTCTAGGTCCATCCATATTGTAGCAAATGGCAAGATTTCATTTTCTTATTGCTGAGTAACGTTCCATTATATATTCTATATATTGTAAAGATGATGTGGTGATGTGCGTGTGTGTGTGTGTGTGTACACCACTAAGTTGTCTTTATCCATTCACCCGTCAGTAGACACCTAGACTGCTTCCATATCTTGGCTACTGTAAATAAATAATGCTGCAATGATCATAGGGCTGCATATATCTTTTTTTGAATTGGTGTTTTTGATTTCTTTGGATAAATACCTTGAAATGGAATTGCTAGATGATGTTAGTTCTATTTATAATTTTTTTAAAGAATCTCCATACTGTTTTCCAAAGTAGCTGCACCAGTTTACAGTCCCATCGACGGCGCACGAGGATTCCCTTTTCTTCACACTGTCCTATACACGTGTGCTTTGTTGTCTCTTTGAAACAGCCATTCTGACAGGTGTGAAATATCTCATTGTGGCTTTGTTTTGCATTTCTCTGATAATCTGTGATGCTAACATCTTTTCATGTGTCTTTTGGTTATCTTTATGTTCTCTTTGGTGAAATTTCTATTCAGGTTCTTGGCCCATTTTTAAAATCGAATTGTTTATTTGGTGTTGGGTTCTTAGAGTTCTCTATATATTTTGGTATCAATCCCTTATTGGGTAAGTCATTTGAAAATACCTTCTCCCATTCTATAGGTTGCCCTTTTATTTTATTGATGGTTCCCTTCTCAGTGCAAAAGCTTTTTAGTTTGAGGTGATCCTATTTATTTTTTGCTTTTGTTGCCTTTGCCTTAGGAGACATATATAAAATATTGCTAAGACTAATGTCAAAAGTTTATTGCTTGTGTTTTCTGGTTTCAGGTCTCACATTTAAGTCTTTAATCCATTTTGAGTTTACTTTTGTTATAAGGTAGTGGTGGAGTTTCATTCTATAGTATGTAGATGTCCAGTTTTCCCAACACCTTTTATTGAAGAGACTATCCTCTCTCCATTTTATATTCTTGACTCTTTTGTCAAAAATTAAATTGACCATATCTGTGTGGACTTATTTCTGGGATTCCTATTCTGTTCTTTTGTTCTGTGTGTGCTTTCATGCCCGTACTATACTGTTTTGATTACTACAGCTTTATAATAAAGTTTGAAATAAGGAAATGTGATGTGTCCAGTTTTGTTCATTCTTACGATTGTTTTGGCTATTTGGGATTTTGTGGCCCCATACAAATTTTAGGATTGTTCTATTTGTGTTAAAAATGCCATGGGAATTGTGATGGGGAGTGCATTGAGAATCTATAGGTTCCTTTGCTTATATAAACATTTTAATAGTATAATTCTTCTAATCACATGAATATGGAAACTCCAATTTCTTAGAGTTTTCAGTGTGCAAGTCTTTCACCTCCTTGGTAAAAATTATTTCTAGGTATTTTTTTATATCATTGTAAATGATTTTTTTCTCTTTCTGATACTTTGTTATTACCATATAGAAACACAATGGATTTTTGCATACTGTATCATGCAACTTTACTGACTTTATTAAAGTTTCTCGGTGCAATCTTCAGGGTTTTCTATATATGATGTCATCTGTAAATCGAGAACAGTTTTGCTTCTTTCTGTTTTGGATCCTATTTATTTGCTCTTCTTGCTCGTGGTTAGGGTTTCCAGTGCTACGCTGAATAGAAGTGATGGGTGGGCATTCTTGTCTTTGTTCTGATCTTAAGAAGCTTTATTTGTCACCACTGAGTATGACACTAGCTGTGGGCTTGTCATATATGGCCTTTATTACTTTGAGGTATGTTCTCTCTATACCAACTTTGTTGAGGGTTATCATGAATGGATATTGATTTTTGTCTAATGCTTTTTCTGCATCTATTAGGATGCTCATATGATTTCTATTCTGCATTCTGTGAATGTGATATATCATGCTGATTTTGTAGATGTTGAACTATTCTTGCATCCCTGAAATATATTCCACTTAATCATGGTGTATGATCTTTTGAATAGTTTAATTTAGTTGGATATTTTATTGAGGACTTTTGCTTCTGTGTTCAGCCTGATCTTCACCTGTAATTTTGTCCCTTTTCTTCCCCTCCCCTTCCTTCCTGTCCTCTGGTTTTAGTGTGAGTAATGCTGGCCTCCTAAAATGAAATTGGAAGTGTTCCTGCCTCTTGTGTTTTTGGGGAGAGTTTAAGGATTGATGTTAATTCTTCTGTAATAGTTTGGTAGAACTTGTAAGTTTATCTGGCTTTGGACTTTGTTTATTGGTAGGTTTTCATTACTAATTCAGTCTCCTTACTAGTAATACGTCTGTTCAGATTTATTAATCTCTTCATTGTTCAATTTGGTTGTATATTTCTAGGAATTCATTTCCATTTCTTCTTGGTGATATCATTTGTTGGCATATAGTTATTGGCAGTAGTCTCATGATCATTTCTGATTTTGGGTCCTATCTCTATTTCTTGGTGAATCTGGGTATCAATTTGTTAATTTTATTTTTTTGAACCAGCTTGTAGTTTCATTAGTATTTTCTTTTGTCCTTTAGGTCTCTATTTTCTCTGATACTGTTATTTCCTTTCTTTTACCAACTTTGGGCCTCATTTGTCCTTTATCTTGTTTCTTGAGGTATATAGTTCAGTTGTTTGAGATTTTTTTTCTCAATATAGGCTTTTTATTGTTATAAATTTCCATCTTAAAACTGCTTTTGCTGCAACCTGTAAGTTTTGGTATATTTGTTTTTTTCTTTCTTAAAATCTTCTGATTTCTTTTTTGACCTGTTGATCGTTCAGTAGCATGTTGTTTCATCTCCACATAGATGTAATTTTTCTGGTTTTCCTTTTGTAATTGATTTCTACTTTATCATTATGGTCAGAAAAGATGCTTGATATTTCAAAACTCTGAAATTTATTAACTTATTTTGTTGCCTAACATATAATCTATTTTGGAAACCCTCCCCTGTGCACTTGAGAAGTACACGTATTCTGCTGCTTTTGGATGGGATATTTTGTTGTTAAGCCATCTGGTCTAACATGTAACTCAAATCTACTGTTTTCTTACTGAACTTCTTAATAGCCTGTCCATTGATGGAAGTGGGGACTGACATACCTTACTATTGTACTGCTGTTTTTCTAAGTTTGTTAGTATTTGCTTTATATATTTAGGTGCTCCTATGTTTGGTGCCTAAATATTTGTAAATGTTATGCCCTCTTGTTGAATTGATTCCTCTTGCTAAATGACTTTATCATTATGTAAAAATCTCCTCTGTCACTTATTACTGCTTTTGTCTTACAGTCTATTTTCTGATATAAGCATAGTTACCCCAGCTTTCTTTTGGTTTCCACTCGTGGGGAATATCTTTTTCTCTCCCTTCAGTTTGAGCCTATGTGCATGCTTGAAGCTGAAGTGAGTTTTTTGTGGGCAACATATAGTTTGGCCTTTATTATTATTATTATTATTATTATTGCTATTCTATGTCTTTTGATTGAAGAATTCAATTCATTTACATTTAGATTAATTATTGACACCTAAGCTCTTACTAATGCGACCTCTTAATTGTTCTCTGGTTGTTTTGCAGCTCCCTCGTTCTTTTCTTCCTCTCTTTGCTGCCCTTTGTGTGTTGGCAATTACCTGTAGTGATGGTCTGACTCCTTTCTCTACCTTTGTGAATATAGTAGAGATGTTTGCTTTGTGGTCACCACGAGGCTTACATAAACATATTGCAGATATAACAGTCTACTTTATGCTGGTAATTTAACTTCAGTCATCTACAAAAACTCTATCCTTTACTCCCCCTTTTTATGTATTTAACACAACTTACATCATTTTGTCTTGTGTATCTATAACAAATTATTGCATTTTTAGTGCTTTTAACTTTCATACTAGATTTACAAATGATTTACCCACCAGTGTAAATTAGAGTATTCTGAATCTAACCATATATTGCTGATGTAAAAAACATCCAAATCTGTAAACAATTAAAACAAATCTCACCCAAGGACATTTTTTCATTGCTTTTAGAAACAGGGAGGGAGAGGAAGAGATATATGAGAGAGAAACATTGGTCACCTCCCTGCATGTGCCCTGACTGGGGATTGAGCCTGCAGCCTTTCTGTATATGGAACGATGCTACGACCAACTGAGCCACACTGGCCAAGGCCAAACCTATAAAGAATTTTTCAGACTTTGAGCCAAAATGATGACATTGACAGGAAGCAATATCTCAAATGCTCCAGAGAATGACAATTTTGCATTTCTTCTATGCATTTAAAATCAAGGAGGGAACGTAGGAAGATTACGTGATGGTAGAAGAAAGCAAGGCAGGTACTGGATTGCAGGACAGTTAAAGAGATCACCTGCTCTGAGGGTGGTGACATTTATATCAAAGGTGTGTTAACCTAGATGCACAAGAACAATGGACAAAGATAGTGTAAGGTAGGGACAAACTTTATATTAAAAAATTTATATGCCCGGGGCATGAGTATCCACTATGACCTGCTTAAAAATTTATGGTCTGATCACCCTATGAGGTTACTTTCTGGAAACCCTTTTTTCATTCACAGTGTTAACCTTTACCTGTGATATTTACACTTTCATGTTTTCTTGTTATTAATCAATGGTCTTTTGTTTCAGCTTAAATAAGTCTCTCACCACTTTTTTTTATAAAGCCAATCTAATGGTGATGAATCTTTAGCTTTTTTAGCTCCTTTAGCTTGTCTGGAAAACTTTCTCCTTTAATTCTGACAGACTTTTAATTGCAGTTTTTCCTTTTAATACTTGATACACATATCATACAGGCTCCCTTCAGCTGAAAATCTAGTCTCACAGGGGTTCCTTTGTGCATACAGGTTGTCTTTCTCTTGCTACATTTAAGATTCTCTCCTTGTCATGAACTTTTGACAATTACGTCTTCTTGTTTCTCTTTAGATTCATCTTCTTTGGAACTCCATGGGCTTCTCTGCTCTAGATATCTGCTTCTTTTTCCAGGTTAGGGAAGTTTATAGCCATTATTTCTTCAAATAAGATTATGCCCCCTTTTGTGTGCAACCCATATAATGCAAATATGGTCTGCTTGATGATGTCCCATATGCTCTCTTCGCTTTTTTTCTTTTGGTTGCTCTGACTGGATGAATTCCTCTGAGTTCGCTAATCCCTTTTTCCCCGTTTCATCTAGTCCATTATTGGGTCCTCTCTTGGATTTTTCAGTTGTTACATTATTCTTCACCTGTGTTTAGTACATTCTTATAATTTCTATCACTGTGACAAATTTTTACTTTGCTCATGTACTGTGAGACCTGATCTTGGTAAGTATCTCCATGACCATATTTTCATTAAGGCCTTTTTCTGAGTTTTAGCTTTAAATTTTTATTGGTTTTTATTTGGAACATATACCTGCTTCTTCTTTTTTCTTGACTGTGTTGGTTTCTATGGATTAGATAAAACAGCCATTTCTCTGTCTGGAATGCGTGGTGTAGAAGATGAACTTCATTGTTCAATTCTACTGTAGTTCTTGGCTACCTCTCAAACTTTTGTGATTGTCTTAGAAACTCTTTTTGTTCTTAATTGGCTCCCAGTAGTTGAGGGAGTGCCAAAACCTGTCATTGTCCCAAAGGGGAAGAGTTCAATTAGCACTTAAGATACAAGCTGATTGGAAGGCATACGCTCAGGCAGCAGCTTTAAAAGTCTGCAAATACCGCTGTTGGAGGAAGAGTGGGAGATCACCAATTTTGAGCTGTCTTTTTATTTGCTACAGTCCTGTGAGACCAGAAAATGTAATACCACCTGGTTACCAGGTGATCAAATCCGTGTGGCAGCCACAAAAGCTGGGATGCTAGATGTCTGCAAAACCTTTTCTGGAAAGTATAGCAACCTCAAGTGAGGCAGAGGGACAACACAAAGAGTGCTATCCTCTATGTTCCCAGGAAGTACTGCAGTCAGATTCTAGATGTGTTCAATTAGAAGCCAAACCCTCAAGTTGAAGCCTTTAAGATCGCAAATAGGCCTCTCACACTGGGTGCATTTCAGTATGCTGCCTTTGCACTGGACGTGGAGGTGGGGGGTGGGATAAGCTGGGGTGAGTCCATGTAAGCCCGTGGACAATCGTTTCTTAGTTTGCTATAAAGCTTGTCGGTCTCATGGACACAGGTCCTGTTGCCTTTCAAAGCTGGATGTTTCAAGTCAAAGTCTTAAAAGTCAGGACACTGGAAGTAAGATCCAAACCTTATGCTCCTCTGAGAAATTGGAAGTTGAATTTTGTTCTAGTTGTGTCACTGCACCAGAGGTGGGGTTTAATGCAAAATCGTGTCTCCATCTCTCCTACCCAGTTCATTCTGGGGTTTTTACTGTTCACCTGATGTGTGCAAGTCCCTCAGCCAGTCTCTGGATTTCCTTCAGAGAGAACTGTTCTGTACGGGGCTACAGATATCGTGTGTTCATGAGAGGAGGTGAGTTCAGGAACCTCCTGTGTTGCCATCTTGTACTGGAAACTATTCATTCTTAAAAAAACAAAAACAAAAACAAAAACAAACAAAAAAAACCCCACCACTTTTTTTTTAACCTCCTCAAATAAAATGCTTGGAATAACAGCTGTTTAATGAAGAGTTCTCTATCAGTAGTTAATTAACATGGAACTTTTTTTTTGGAGGACATTAGCATAGACCTTTTTGAATGATTACTAAATACTGGAACAATAGGCTACTAAATAATACAGTCCTGGATTTATCAGTGATATGAGCCTGTTTCGCTCATAATTTTGGTTGGTTACCACTATTAAGTCCATCTAACAAGAGGGTTGGGGCAGCACGAGTGCAGATATACCCTTCGAAATAAAAATAAATGACCTGAGCCCCAACATTTTTTACACATGATCAATAATACATTTACACTTAAGCTTGGTGGCTGACCTAAATTTTTGTCATTACTGATTTTGAAAACAAGTTTATACACAAGAAGTATTCGGGTATATTTAAGTTTTGGTATATGAGTAAAGTATATGCTACCAGAAATACTATTTTTTTTCCTCTTCAGAATCAATTTTTTCCTTTAGGTATTACAGAAAGTTTAGTATGCATTTCATTAATTGAACCTTTGTATTAGTTCTTAACTGCCATGATGGGCTGAATATATGTATAATTTAAGACATTTATCTGACTTTGTTCATACATATAAGGATTAAAACTTGACTAATTACTACACAAAAATTCTGTTAAAATGGTTTACTTCCTTGTTAAAAACTTTCCCATACTAAATAGCTTTGTAAATGTGTCTGATAAGAGACAATGTAGTAATTTTTTTTCGGATGAATGTACTTCAAAGAAAATTTCTCCTTTGCATACTATACTGTCAGAAAACAACAAAAAAAATTTAAAGAAAACTTTTACAATATGAAAGTCATTATACAATAATTATTTCATTTTATTTTTCCTTCGTCTTAATCATATACTTTAAGTAAAAAAGATAGGAAAGATGTTCAATAAAAACTGGGAAACTGAGATAGGCAAGCATCATTAATGCCGAAAACAAATTCCAAATGGTTTCACAGAGCCACATAATCAAATGCCTCTAATTTTCACACCCAGCTGCCCGACAACACGCACCCTGCTCTGCGAGAGACGTGCAGTGTCACCTGAGGCCACCCGCACACAAAACGGTGCTGCTGAGGGACTTGGCACTCTTTGAGGTGCTCCACTGCACTAGTGCGGCCATTAAAACCTCTAATTCTGTCAGCTGTTTTTTAATTACCCAGTGATGCTGGTATGATTGAAGAAAATAGCCTCTTGATATATACTACTAATACGATACATATTACTTAACGTGACTCCCAGGTAGCACTGGCCTCAGAGCCGATTCCACAGGTATATACTTAGGCCAAATTATAGGATATATAATTTTACTACTTGATGTACTGCTTAAGGTGTTTTTCAATTAAATTTGGAATTACAGGTAGTAGTATGCAGTAACTTATATACTTGTTTATGGATTCAGGGTCAGAACTGTGAGTGACAAACTTGGGAGACGTGGCTGATGCCTTCACTTCCATTTGTACTCTCCTCAGTGTCCAGCACACTGGTATTCATGTGACTGGTACAGTAACTCAGTCAGTATTTACGAGGACTTCCTTCAGCATTCCATTTTAGGGTCTTAAAGAAACAAGCTGATTTAAAGAATTTTTCTAGGCTTTGAAAATTTAATAAATAAAAGGCACTTGCCATTACTGATCATAATTCAACAAGGTTAACTTAAGGCTCAAAGTGGAGATTCTTCTGTATGTGCCTACATGTGTAAAATGAAATCTAAGATAACGAGGTAAGAAATACACTAAAAACAATACGAGAGAGACTATAAAGAATAGGGTTACACTTAAATAAAAAATCTATTACTTTTTCTATAAATTGTAGTTGTAAATGTTTATAAGGAAACATTGGGGAAGGAGGTAAAGTGGTATTAAAAAAATAAACAAAACTCTTCCAATATAATAAAGCATAAACCTAAAAGGTTTTTTGGAAAACTGAATATTTTTTTAAATTCACAGACCTCTTTTAGATTTATATCGGGGTTTTTACCATCCCCTACACCCTAAATTATATCTAACAATGTTTTGTTAAAAGGCAAGGAAACAATGTTTGGATTGAGTCTGAACAACTGAGAAACTAAAAGGTCTCATCCTTAGATTTATACACTTAATTTTCTTAGAAAAATAACTTGTTACTGTGCCAATATTTATCTGAACATGGCAGCCTCCAACAGTCAATTAATAATTGGAATGACTGCAGTATCATCATGACTAATAGTGAAACAAAACTGCAAAGTTCTTTTTCCTATTTGAATAATTAAGAGATTAGTCAAGAGTAGAAAAGAACTATGAATAAAAGGCAAATGTAAACAAAAGATACACATCAAAAGAGTCCGGAGGGCAAAACCATAAATATTAGAAAGATGCTTCAAAATTACTTATTATCACAGGGAAAACTTTTATGAAAAACACTTAGAAAATAAATTAAGACATATCTTTAAAATATAGAACTCTACATACTTGATATATTTGGGATACTCTACAGTGTTCTGTTAACTGCTATACCTATTTTTTCCTGCAGATATTTCTGAATGCTGCAGTAATCTATAGAATTTGTTTACTGTAAAAATTTTTTTCTCAGTTGTCAAAAATTAAAAGCAATTATTTGACCTTTAAGTAAAGAAAGAAAATGAAGATCTGTTCACTAGAATATATCATGAAAATAGGATATCTATTTATTTTGCCACATCATGTTTTTTAAATGAAGTATATGATTAGAGAATCAATTTAAAGAATTGTTAGAAGAATGGGTGACTGCAAACCAAGTTCTCCCTTTTCAGGTGAGTCACACGCTTTAAGTGATGAAGTTCAAACTGTACAACTTAGGCACGTACTAGCAGAGGCTCATGTTCAAGCCAGACAGCCCAAACACCATTTCCAGTTGTCAGCAACCCATGGCTTGAGGACTAAATGGGCTTGTGGCCTATTAGTGGATGGCCCTCAGCTAAGAATGGTTTGTACATTTTTCAAAGGGTTATAAAACAAAACAAAACAAAACAAAAACAAAACAAAACAAAACACAAAACAAAACAGCCATATGAGACCAAGAACTGCATATGGCCAACAAAGCCTAAAATATTTATGATCTGACCCTTAACAAAAAAGGCGTGCGGACCCTTCATTCATACCAACGTTGTATAGACTTTCGATGGTGCAATTACACGTCCAATATAATGTTCTTCTATTCCCACCACGAATGTAGTAACAGCCTAAAATGATGTCTTCTGATGTCACCACTTGTCAGAATTTCTTTTCATTTTTTCTTCATCTTCAGTATTATTAAAGCTCATCCTTCAATAGTAATGTAAAAGTAATTGAAAAAGAACCATGAGTTTATCATATTAAAACAAGGCAAAATACAATAATATAAACCAAAGTTTTACCTTCTCAAAAGCAATTACTTTCTGTTCTTATATAATGGATCGCACACACAAAATGCACCTTGCCTCCCTATGACAACGTTTGAGACAAGGGTATCGGATGGTTCTTACTCACCCCTGACAGACACTACCAACTACAGTTTTATGCTTTCAAGGTCGTATTTTGATGTGCTCTTTAAATTTCAGTTAAGATATTCTGATTTATGAGTAATAGTGTTTTCTATTTCAAATGTTTAACTTGAGATAAAAGCCACCATTTAAAAAATGAGTTGAAAAAATATAGCTAAACAAACCATCAGAAAAACATTTTTTGTTTACTGAAACCAAGAAAATAACGATCCATAATCTTTTCCCTAACATTTAGATTTGGATACAATATAATTCTGGAAGCAGGCTTTAAAGCTTTCTATATCGGGGCCTGCAGTTCTAATGATTTTAGGTCCTTCTGGGGCTGTGCTGTTCTTTTGTCCTTTTACCTCACAGAAAAAGAATCCAAGAAACCTCCAGAGGATTGTAACAAATTCTATTCAGAGAGCACTCTAGCATTCATGGACTCTTTGGTCTGAGTCTATCCTAGAATGACGGTGATTTAAAGAAGACGAAAATAAACAGCCTTTCCGAAGAGTAGCGGGAAAAAGGTTGCACCACTTGATAGGTTCAATCTCCAGGAGAGGCCCAGATGAACACAGGCTCCAATATATCCTGACTATACCAAGAACAAAAGACTATTTGTTATCCAAATGTGTCAAGAGGCTCCAGTATATTTATTCCTACTAAGCCAATGCTTTACTTATATTTGAACAAAATTTAAATAATTTCTGGCCATAGTTATGATTTCTTCTTAAATGGTGTTACTTGTCCAAATTCCTAAGCATTTCTGTGTCTAGTAGTTATTATACTTTCCAAAGAAGAAATTTCCCACTACTTACTATTTTTTGAAGCTTCATTTTACCTGTTTATCGATACATGTAAAATACAGGAAGCATAAGTTTAGATGTTTGCCAAAGTCAGCTCTAGACTCAGTCCTTACCTTATTTCTCTTTCCATCTTTTTGGAGACTTTCCAACTTTTCATGTATTAAGTTAGCAATCTCTTTTGCATCTCTGGAATCTATTTGCTCTCCCCAGATATTTCTCTAAAATTAAAAACATTTTTCTTATAATTTTTTAAGTATCTAATTAAAACATGACATTTTCACTAAGAAACTTGATTAAATAGTCCTTAAAGTTCCAAGTGCTCAAAACTGAAATTTCTTTAAGGAAATAATGCTACAAAAGCACAGTTAACCCTTATTTACCTGAAATAAATACTATGATACTGTTATGGAGACATGTAAGTCAATTCCTTGGAAAAAATACATTGCTAACTCAAAATGCCTCACAACATCTAAGCCATGTAAGAGAAGATGTGCCCAGAGGACTCACATCATTCTAATACAACCACTGGCACAAACAAAACCATGACTAACTGTAGCAATGGAAAGCACTGTATATCCCTGGTTCTCACGTGCCCACAGCAGGAAGGTGGCTAAAAAGCTGGGAAGGAACAGATCCATGTACCCAACTCTGGCTTATTTGGGATCTGCAGCCACCTGTTTCTTCCTTGTGAAGGGAACCCCACATTTCTATGCTAGGATTTTGTTTCTTTGTAAAGCTGCCCACCTTGGTTTGTATTTCTGTTTACTCCAACTGTTACTTTGCTTTGGCCCTCTCTTCTGGCCTGGACTTCCGGATGCCACGCCTGTCTTTCAGTTTGGACTGGAACGTCAGAGGTCCTAATCTGTCCTCCGGACTCCTCTAGACACATGGTAAGATCATCTTCACAGAGCTCCCTCTATGGCCTGATCGTTTCTGTGAGTGCTCATTAGAGTTGTATTTCCCCAACATCATTTTACACGAAAAAGCCTGTTTATCTCGCTAATTTCTCAGCTGTTCTGAGAAGTGGGGAGTAGAGCTAGTCATTTCAAGGAAGAAAGATTCAGGCTCAGGTATAATCTCCTTTCCCCTCAAGTTACGTCTGCCCTAGGCTGTCTTAACTTTGAGTCGTTAGCCTCTTGGACTACTCAAAACCCTTCACTGAAAAATCCAGATGCCTCGCAATTTTAGATTTCTGAAATTTGTCACTAATTTCTTTATTTAGCTCTAGTTCAAAATGCATTATAATTATCAACATGAGATCTTAATCTGATATTTTCTCAAAAAGTATATATTAAAATATTTGAAATTACTTATTTCATGTTTTACCAGAAAACATGAATATAGTACAAAGTAAATATTTACTCTACTTTCAAAAATGCCATTCTTTTACTTGGGAAAACGGCTAAGGTCATGACTGCTCTCAGCCAGCATTCACACTGGCTGACAGAAAGATGCTTGTGTATCAATAATCACAGAAGTTATCCTCTGAATTTTAAGATCATTGGTAGGTGTCTAGTTTCTTGTTGGGGAGAAAAATGTCACTGGCCCAAAAACAGGAATTATGACTGAACCAAGCAACCCTCACATTTACCTTGTGGTCTAAACCATCAATAAATAGTAATGTTTAGGTGCTAAGGCTACTGCAAAAGTACAATAGTATACTATCCTTTCCTGGAAAAAATAATTCATTTTAAAGGTAATATAAGTTAATTCTATAAAAGTAGGAAATATAAAACGTCATAGAAAGTAAGCACCTTGAATTCTATCACCCATAGAAAACCACTATTATTATTTTGGTATGTCATTTGAGTAATTTTCCTGTTTGTGAGTATAAAAATTTTAAGGTAACAAAGATTGTTATCAACTGTGGGACCAAAAAAACTTTTAAAATCACTCAGTGTATATGTAAAAGGACCTCGTTTCACTCATGTGCACTAAAATAGTGACAAAGGGAGAGGAAACTACAAAAAAGCATTGCTCAGACTAGAAGGAAAATCTCTAGTGCTCGGCCTGCTAAGGGAAAGGGGCGGAGAGGAAAGACCTGCACGTACCTGCGCCCCTTCCTGGGGGTAGAACTTCACAGTTGGGTAGGCTCTGACGCCAGCTTTCTGGCATATCTGAGCATGAGCCTGACAGTCCACTTTTCCAGCTTTCACTTTTCCTTTAATCATCTGAAAAAAGAAAAATATGGTTTACTATTCTCTTTGGCAACCACAAAGCAAGGTGATAACTAAAAACTTCCAATTTTTATAAACCTAAGGATTTGTTACTTAAAAAACAGTCCAATCAAATGAGATTGCTTCTGAATAAGACTGCTTCCAAATTCTTACTGGCTCTTTATATTCGTATTTGTCCAGCACCACCTCTCCAAAAGCAAATAAACTCTCCTTTGCCATACCAAGTAAATTGAGAAGCTTTACCCTAAATATCTCAACTTCTTTCTGGTCCGCTATGGCACAAACATCTCCAATTTTGTCTGCATTCACCTCGTAGAAGGCTGACTACTTCAGCTACACTCTCCAGTCCCCTCCCTGTCAGATCTCTCACTTCCTTTTTCTTTTGTACCTACGAATAATCACTTTATTGTTTTTTTAAATTTGAGTGGTTTTATATTTTTAAAGTATATTGCATTGATTATGCTATTACAGTTGTCCCATTTTTTTCTCCTCTTTATTCCCCTCCTCCTTGCACCTCCCTCCCACCAGCACTCCCCACTGTTCAGGTCCACGGGTCATACTTATAACTTCTTTGGCTTCTCCATTTCCTACACTGTTCTTAACATCCCCCTGTCTATTTTGTACCTGCCATTTATGCTTCTTATTCCCGGTACCTTTTCCCCATTTCCCCCCCTCCCCCTCCCTGCTGATAACCCTCCAGGTGTCTACAGCCATACCACCCTGAACATGCCCGATCTCGTCTGATCTCAGAAGCTAAGCTGGGGCCGGCCTGGTTAGTAATTGGATGGGAGATCTCTCACTCTCTTTACCATATACAAACATGATCAAAAAGGGCTCCTCCCTAACTGCAGGAAAAGGAAGTAGGGAACACGCAGATGAAGTGAAGCTTTTGGCCGTTCAGGTTAGGTAGGTGATGTTGTCGTTTAAGGCAGAGGTGTTAGCTCAATTTTTAAATAAAGAATAAAAATCTACTGCAAAGATTAGAGTTACAAAAATAAAATAGTCTTTAAAATTCAGAGGGAACATTTAAGAAAAATGGATATTGAAAATGTTTTAGCTAATTATTAAAACATACATGTAACTACAACTGGTTTCAGTAGCCAGACGAGACTCACCCTGGCCAAGAGCTCAAACTCGGGAGCAAAGTTTTGGCAAGGCCCACACCATGGAGCATAGAAGTCAACCACCCAGTGATGCTTCCCTTGTAAGACTTTTTCATCGAAGGTCTGCGGTGTTAGATTTATGGACGCTTGAGGCAAAAATCTGGGGTGAGGAATTAATTATTTTTCATTATACAAAACCAAAGCAAACTTCCAAAATATAAAACTGCGAAACTTTCTAAGTTAAAAAAGACTTACAGTGTAATAAGCCACGACCTTATCTTTGTGAATTCTAATTCTATACTAAGTTTTTTAAAATGCTAGAACTTCAAATAGCTCACAGCAAATTTAAGTACAGACATAAGAGGAAGGTCAATAGCATTACACCCATTTTATACGATGATGTATTTTAATTACTCACCCTAGGCCCCAGATTCTTAGGGAATAGGCATCTCTATTCCAACCATTGTAACTACTGCAAAAAAGAAGAAATACTGAGTTGTAAATAGTAGTTTTCATTATTAGCTATGTTCAGAAAATAGTCTCATTGTAGCAACTTAAAAGATTAAGTATAGCCCAATGACTTGAGCATCTCTCAGGTATAACTAGATACAAACACTATTTACACGGCTTCCCAAGTAATATTTTTCACTAGTCTTAATGTATTTGTGTGCTCCAGACCGACCTGCGTCTAGCTGCCTGCTGGACATACACAGACCCGAGGTAATGACAAAGCTCACAACGTCCAAGGCTTTAGTTTCCGACCGAACCTTTACTCCAGTTAGAACTGTCTGTAAAATTCCTAACCCACTTTAAAAAGCCATATCAAAAACTACCTCACAAATGCAGTATTTCATGATTTTTTCCCTCATAGTTATGATCCCTTACTCCTTTGAAATCCATGGCTCATTTTTACTTTTTAAATATTCAATATATTCTGGTTGCTCCTTTTTCAGTGTTCGATCTGAAAAACCACGTGGTGTTATGGAAACGTGGGTTCACACCCAACTCCAAACCTCAGCCGCTGTGACCCAAGTTCTTTTGATTTCTCTAATAGGAAGGGCGATAATTTTTGTTTCTCAGGGTATGTGTGAGACTAGTGGAGATAATCTAAGAAAAGATCTCATCTAGTGCCTGAAGCTCATCAGGAACATGATAAATTTTAGTTCCTTCTCTTCCTACTGCTTCCTTACAAGACTGCAGCTCCACGGACAGCGGAACCGCTCACTACTCTCTTCACCCTCTGAGTTCTCATCCGCACACTACTTCAGACGGGGGCTCCCCGGGAACATTGGCTGGGTGAGCACTGATTTAGTCAGGACAACTTTTAAGATTTAACTGTATAAATAAATGATTGTAATAAATGTCTTCAAATTTTAGACAATACTTACTGATACTGATAACCTTTACTTGATTTTGGGGGGAAAAATCTTATCTCAGGGTATCTCTGAACATTTTCTTCGGCACAAAAAGAATGATACTGTTGGCAGTCTATGCTGCCCACACTGATCAGTCCAGTTAATGTCTATCAAAGAAAGAAAATGAGACAAAGAGGTCAGAGTGATTAAGAATAAAGTTACCTCCATAATTACTTCATATATATTTGCAATAGAGAAACTGTCACTATGAGGGGGTTACTATATTATTTATTGGTGATTTTCATCAAATGAAGATGAGTAAGTGCATTACACATAATAGAACATAAAGTAGAAATCTAAGATTGTAGTTAAGAACCTACTGCAATTATTGCATATTAAATAATTGATTTCATTTACCTATTACATAGGGAAAATAATATATTTTTAAAACTCAAAGTATTAAAACCAAAAACTAAGGAAGGTCTTCGCAATGCTGTCTCAAAGACTGACTTTTTCAAATGGGGACATGGGCTATGAGAGCATTCTGATTCATATCTGAATTCAAGAATTTTAATGAATAGAGCACAAAATTGTATTTACCTCAAATGTTCATATACCAGCAATCACTTTAACTCACAGGTTTGTTAATTTTTTTTTTAATCTTGGAAATAAATATAAAATAGTTACTGCATTTTCTATTCTGGTACTTAAATAATTTCTTTCCTTGAGCGCGGGCCTGCAAACCAAAGCATTGTGGTTCGATTCCCAGTCAGGGCACATGCGTGGGTTGCAGGCCAGTTCCCAGCAGAGGACACATGAGAGGCAACCATACATTGATATTTCTCTCCCTCTCTTCTTCCCTTTCCCTCTAAAGATAAATAAGTAAAATCTTTAAAAAATTAAAAAAAATAATTTCTTTCTAATCTTTCATTAGTTATATAACACTATTTCTATGTGAATGAAATTTTAAAAATCTAATGTGTTATAAATCAAGGCTATTTTTTGTTTTTACTTTTAAGTCCTACACTTGTGAAAAAACTATACATTTAAGATCTAAAAATAAAAAAGCAGATACATTTCATTATAAAATAAAAGAGAACTTTGGGTCGACTTTAGCAGAAATCTGGTTAAATATGTATGGAGTGGCACACGAAGAGAGTAATCATTGTCTACACTCACCCAACAGACAGAACTGAGTGGAATCTAACTGGTATGATCAGAATCGTTATTAAATAAGTCATAACCTAGAGGCAGGCTTACTCATCTCAGTTTCAAAGTAATTCTGTTAAATAAACATCCTTAGTAAATGGTAAGATTTAAAATAAGCTAGTTTACTATACCCGGGCCATTCTTTTCCATTCTGGCATTAAAACTTGACATGGATGACACCACGGAGAATAGAAATCGACCATCCACACTTCATCATGTTTCCTTTGTTTAACTAGTTCGCTGAAAGTAGCAGGTGTCAGGGAGATCACCGAAGGATTCCTAAGATCCTAAAGACAATACAGCTTTCATTGTAACAGATGTAAACAAAAGAGTTTTTCACATATTCTTGGTGAACTGTTGGTATCTGTCATTTAGAAAAAATTGTTTTTGAATGATAAAAAGATATGTAAGGATATTTTAAAGAGAATCTATATTGAATTATTTTTAAAAGGAAGAAATAATCCCTAATTTATTAAGTTTGGATTTTGACTATCAATCTTCTTAAATCAAGGTATATTTTGTTGCTATTTCTATGTATCACTAAAATAAAGAGGCAACTTTATTTAACATTCTGACTGGAGATACTGCACAATGTCTCTACAGATCACTTGTTCCGATGCTACTTTAACAAAGCTTCAGTCTGTCATGATTGGGTAATAGTAAGAAGATGTTAGCTTCATTGGGGAAAATAATCAAGACCGAAAAATATTGGGAGAGAAGAACAGAACAGAGAATAGAATGGTCACTACGTAAATAATAAGATAAATCTTTTATTCTTAGGAAGTCCCTGTTAACTACTTTAGTCAAGCAAGACTATTAGTGGGAAAACAGAAGATGCTCTAGATACAGGGCACTTCTGTGTGATTAGAATCACACAGGTGTGGCATAGCCGCCCAGGCTTGAAAGAAGCCCTCCAGTGGGGGCCGGGTCAGACTGCGCCCATACATTTCCTGGATAATAATGAGCTTACTCCTATCTCATCTATATGGGACCTATAAGAAATAAGCTGTGGTGGTTCTATCTGAGAAAACATGGAGGGGGTGTGGCAAAGTTTTATGAAACATTATTTCATGTATTTAATAAATAGTTGCATCTGCTAAGTACAAAGCACTGAACTAGGTAATAAAACACAGACTTATTCTTAGTGTTTACAGTAAATATGTAATAAAACATTAGAAAAATTTAAATCCATTTTCTTGTTAGAAAATGTTTTGGCACAAAAAGAATAAATACTGTTATTAAACATGATTAAATATTTATACAAAGTGTACACACACACACAGAAGGATCTATAGCCATGAACTTATGTTACCTCTGTACTTCATAATACTACAGAATTAATTTAAAACATGTCTGTGAGACTACTGTAATTGAAAAGCAATAAGAAAACCTACCTCTATGAACTCCAGGATCTGTTCGGCGGAGTGGTGCCCTTCGTACTCGTGCACGTTGGACTGGTTAAACACCACTGTTGTTGGGTAAGCCTGGATGTTATACTGTTAAGAATAAAAAGACAAACTGAACATGATTTTATACATTTAACCTATTTGTTTAAATTTATAACCAGCTTGCCTTTATTTAAGTAACAATAAGATTTAAAAAACCCATTGCTAAATTACTGGTGACTGAAAACTTTTGCCTGGCTAACTTTTGCAAAGAACATGGTACTGACGAAGACCTAACCCTGATTTATAGGTGCTCCACTGGCTATAAAATCCATAGGCAGGAAACAGAGAGAGGTGAGCACAGGCAATTAAGGGCTTGGTGCCTTTTTACTCTTCAGAACTAAGATGCATGAGGCTGTAAATAGCAGGCTAATCCCTAGTGTAAATCATTTCTGATGCCCTGATATTCCACTTATCTAGAAGTAGAAGAAAATCAAGAAAATAGAATAGCACAAATAAAGAAATATATTAATAATTGATGTGAACATAACTATACTTCAGGTTAAAGAATTATGAATCATGTCCTAAGAATGTGGCTATTTTTTATTCTTTATATTCAAGATAGCTTTTATGGTACAAAACACTACAATTTCCTCCTCAGAATTAACGGGAACCAAGGAGGCATTTCTTTAAAGTTTTAATTTTTATTTGTTTTTTAAAAAGTTAAAAAGAGATCTGTACATTTGCCGTAGTTGAACTTTACATCTTTAAAGTTGACACATTAGGAAAATGGAATCTCTGACTAGGATTAAAAATAATTTTAGATTTATTTATTTTTAGACAGGGGACCTGGCTCATACCCCAGGCATGTGCCCTGACTGGGAATCGATTTGGTGACCTTTCGGTTTGCAGGGCAACTCCCATCCCACTAAGCCACGTCAGTCAGGGATCAAAAGTAATTTCAGGAAAAATGAAAACATTTGTCAGACTTTTGTAAATTGAGTGCAAATATCGGTAATTCACTACAATAATAAAACAACAATTAAACGTAACATTTAAGAAGTGGTTACTACATGTCCGGCACTTTCTCGGCACTTCAGCATGTAGTTTCTGTTTCTCACAACAATGCTATGAAGCAGCTAAAATTACTAAGTCAACTTTATAGATGAAGTAATTGAGGTCTTGACAGGCTGAGCAATGTGGCCAAGACTCACCAATTAGTGAGTAGTGAGTGAATCCTGGCTTGTTCTGGGTGGACCAATAGCATAGTTTTATACCCTTGCATTTTACTTGATTACCTATAGGCTATTTAATAATTGAGATAAGTAGAAAAAACTAGAAGAATTCAAATTAAGATAATTACTGTATCTTTGCTTAGCATACAAGGAATTCAAAACCAAAAGCCTATTTATGTCATTTTAAACTTATTTGAATAAAATTTCAAAAGAAAATAAAAAGAGAATAATCTAACAAATACCCACATATCCCTTCCCTATATTTAAGGAGGATTAGCTTTTTTTGCCACACTGGCAGACTGTCAAAGTTCTTTTTCTTGATCTCATTTCCTTCCCTCCCCGACACTAGGAGCAACCCGTAATGTTTGAGCATTTAAAGGCTTCCTGTAACTTTGTCATACTCTTTATACTGTCCTCAGACCTGCTTTTTTTCCCATTTTCCCTTGTGTTTTTGAGATTTACCCATGCTGGTAAAGAGATCAGGTTTTAAATACTCCACTGTGGGACTGGATAATTAACTTATCCATTTACCTGCTATTGTGAGATTTCTAAACTTTGTGCTAATTTGATTAGATGGGGAGGGCTTAGGGTTCTTTTGGTAGTTTGTCCTTTCTTGATGACTAAAGTTGAACATTTTTCACATTTTTTACATTTTTGGATTTCCTCTTTTGCAAAATGTCTGTAAACATTTTTTTTCTATTTAAAAAATTATTTATAATCTTTAAATATTCTGGACACTAAGGCTTTGTTAGTTATATGTGCTGCACAAACATCCTCAGCCTGTTAAGTTTATAGGGTCTTTTTGGCAATAGTTTTAACATTAACATAGTCAAATTAATTCACATTCATTGATTTTTATATTTAGTTTGTTTTCATGTGTGGGTAGGGTGAAAAATTATTCCTCATACAGATGTCATAAACATTTCTTCCTATATTTACTTCCATTTATCTTTTTAAAAAAGTTTAGTTTTTATAAATCTTACTTTAAAATACACACAAAAGCAGAGAATAATAAAGTCTCATGTACTCTTGTGGCTACAAAAATAATTCACTCATGGCTACTCCTAATTCAGCTATATCACCTTTGACTTCAGTCCTACCCCAAATTATTTTAGAGAAAATTCCAGAGTTTATTATTTCATCCATAAATATTTCAGTATATTAAAAACATACAGACTTCCCCCCAAAATATACACAACCACACTATCATTTTCTCTCCCTCCAGCATATTGTTTTATTGTTGTCCAAGTAGTCACCTGCATTTGCTCTCTCCACTCCCTCCCCACCCCAGCCATCCCCACCTCCCTCCCCTGCTTCTAACCCCCTTGGTTTTGTCCACGAATCCTTTTATAGTTGTTCCTGAAAACCCTTCCCCACTTTCCCCCCATTATCCCCTCTGGTTACTGTCAGCCCGTTCTTAATTTCAGTTTTTGGTTATATTTCGCTCGCTTGTTTTGTTGATTGGGTTCCACTTAAAGGTGAACTCATATGGTCTTTGTCTTTCACCTCCTGGCTTATTTCACTTAGCATAATGTTCCCCAGCTCCAGTTCTACCCAAGTTGTCACAAAGGTTAGGAGCTTTTTTTCCTGCTGCATAATATTCCATTGTGTAAATGTACTGTGGTTTTTTGATCCATAGATTTACTGATGGTCACTTAGGTTGCTTCCAGCACTTGGCTATTGTAAATAGTGCTGCTATGAACATTGGGGTCATAGGTTCTTATGAAGTTGTGTTTCACGATTCTTAGGATATAACCCCAGCAGTGGAACTCCAGGTCAAAAGGCAGTTCCATTTTTAGTTTTTTGAGGAAATTCCATACTGCTTGCCATAGGGGCTGCATCAGTCTGCATTCCCACCAACAGTACATTAGGGTTCCCTTTTCTCCACATCTTCTTCAACACGTTTTGGCCATTCTCACTGGTATAAAGTGGTATCTCATTGTGATTTTAATTGGCTAGTGATGCTGAGCATCTTTTCATATGTCTCTGGGCCCTCTGTATGTCCTCCTTGGAGAAGTGTCTGTTCAGGTCCTTTCCCCATTTTTTAATTGGGCTGTTTGTCTTCCTGGAGTAGAGTCATGTGAGTTCTTTATATATTTTGGAGATCAAACCCTTGTCCAAGGTATCACTGGCAAATATGTTTCTCCACAGAGTTGGTTCTCTTTTCATTTTATTAGCCATGCAGAAGCTTTTTATTTTGATGAGGTCCCATTTGTTTATTCTTTCCTTTATGTCCCTTGCTCTATGGGACATATCAGTGAAAACATTGCTGCACGGAGTATCTGAGATTTTCCTGCCTATGTTTTCCTCTAGGAATTTCATGGTGTCACAACTTATATTTAAGTCTTTTATCCACCTTGATGATTGGGTTTCATTTTTTTTGCATATAGCCATCCAGATCTCCAACACCATTTGAAGAGGCTATTTTTGCTCCATTTTATGCTGCTACCCCCTTTGTCAAATATTAATTGACCATAGAGACTTGGGTTTATTTCTGAGCCCTCTATTCTGTTCCATTGTTCTATGTGTCTGTTCTCATGCTAGTACCAGGCTGTTTTGATTACAGTGGCCTTGTAATACAATTTGATATCAGGTATTGTGATCCGTCCTACTTTGTTTTTCTTTCTCAAAATTGCTGCAGTTATCTGAGGTCATTTATGGTTCCATATGAATTTCTGAAGTGTTTGTTCTATATCTGTGAAATAGATATTTTAGTATTTTCATACGTATTGTGCTGAATCTATAAATTGCTTTGGGTAGTATGGACATTTTGATGTTAATTCTTCCAATCCATGAGCATGGCACATGCTTCTATTTGTTTGTGTCTTCCTTGATTTCATTCTTCAGTGTTGTGTAGCTTTCTGAGTACAGGTCTTTTACCTCCTTGGTTAGGTTTATTCTGAGGTACTTTATTTTTCTTGTTGCTATATCAAATAGGATTTCCCCGTGATTTCTAAAAGTTAACAATACTTCTGGAAAATCATCAGATATCCCGTCAGTGTTCAAATTTCCCCAGTTCGCTCTTCAGTGTCGTAGTTGGTTTGAATTGCATCCACATGAGGTCTAACTTGTATTTGAATGGTAAGTCTTTTACATTTTTAATTGTCTTCCACTTACAAAAAAACAGTTCAATAAACTGGGTGCTTGTCCTATGAAGTTCTCTGTGCTGGGATTTGCAAATTGCACGCCCATGCTGTTGCTTAATATGTACCTCTCTGTCATTGGATTGTCTATACCCTGACAGATGTCATGATTTGATTTAATTTAGATTTGATTTTTCTTCCCAAGGCTATTTTATAGGGATCACTCTATACTTTCATCATGAGGTATAAAATTTCTAGTACTTTCTTAGAATAAAAGAGTAAGTATCAATTGACCTCATATCTCATTCATTGTTTAATTTCCTTCTATTAGCTACTACTACAAAGAAAGCAAAAGAATAAAGCTATAGACTATCAAGAAGTAATATTAATTTTAAAAAATATAAAGATCTTATCTTTATATTTAAAAAATCTTAAAATAATTTAAAAATCATGTATTTTTATCAAGTCAACTAAATATTTTCCTGAGTTTAATAAATAAGACCATATATACATTTAACTACATATATTATTCCATGTTTTAATCCAGCATAATTTGTTAAATTTATTTAAACGATGTGTTACTAATCTAAATGTAGATATATGTTTGAAAAAGTTGTTATTTTAATATTGGATTAGAACACATTTTTTAATACTTTGCCTTACCATGTTACAGAGCCCCTCATGGACTGTACAATCTAGTGTACCAAACTTAAGCTGACCATAAAGATGCTTTGATGCTTTTCGTAACTCTGGCAATAAAGCTCGACATGGTGGACACCACTATAAAAGAAAAAGTATATATAAGCACGGAAACAAATGAAACAAACAAACAAAAATCATCATTTTTGCAATAAACTAAGTAAGACAAACTACACTTAGTTGCAAATTTTATGCTTTTGTACTAGGTCTGTCCAGAAACAGTCCAGCTATTGTCAATATAATAAGAATGGTTTGCATGACATTGAGGTAACCTGGCAGCCAAGGACAGTGGACTGGAAAGTGCATGCATGAACAGTGATGACTTCATTGTACTAGTCAGTGGGGGTGGTAGTCCCCATGGAGTGAGCCTGTGTGCTGTGTGGTCATTGCATTCAAAATGACTGCATGAGTAGAGCCATGAACCTGCATCATATTTTGCATTAAGCTTGAACATTCCTCCATGGAAGCTATTTGGATGATTCAGAAGGCTGCACCTATGGGCATATGGTGATTGGCACCTTCATCACAACAATGTGCCTGCTCATGCATTATGTCTTGTTCAGAGTTTTTTGGTGAAACATCAAATCACTCAGGTGACTCAGCCCCTCTACAGCCCAGATTTGGCACCCTGTGACTTCTGGCTGTTCCCAAAACTAAAATCACCTTTTGAAACAGAAGAGATTTCAGACATCAATAAGATTCAGGAAAATACAATGGGGCAGCTGATGGAGGTTGGGAAAACTGTGAGGTCCCAACGTGCCTACTTTGAAGGGGACTGAGGCATCATTGTCCTATGTACAATGTTTCTTGTATCTTGATCTTCTTCAATACAATAAATGTCTGTTTTTCATATTACATGGCTGGATATCTTCTGGACAGACCTCGTATACCTAATCCTTAGAGAGTAAGTACATCAGTGCTCTCGTAGATGCAGTACATGGTAGTAGGCAAAACTGGACAACACAAATCTAGTATCCATGGTTCAAGGTTATCTAGAAAATATCTTTTTGCTATAACAAGAAAATCTGACAATACTAAATTTTGACAGATAAAAATAACTTACAGGGGCAAAAAAATCAACAAGCCATGGTTCTTTGTGATTGGCAGGAAAATTCTGAGGTCCAAGTGTGGTAACATGAGAATGAACGCTTTCTTTGGCAAAGGCAAGTATATCATAGAGAATCTTCTTTCCTTTGAGATGGAGTAAGAGAAAAGTTATAAATCCATATTCTGCCTTTTAGTCATAAAAACATTTCAAAGTTTTTATGCTTAAAATACTAAAGAAAGGAACCTAAACTTATGAACAAATTGATTTTGGTGAGGTTTAAGTGTTTTGTAAGCTATACATACAGGAGCACCCTTTCCTTTACCCTTGTGTTTCTTGGAGGATTCAGTTAAAATGTCAGTATCTTTTTGAAAATGTTGACTTATTCTCAGTGGCAGAATTATAATTTCCTTGGAGTATTGATTTCTTTATGCTTACCTGATCTATTCCTATGGTCTAACTCCTAATTCTGTTTCTTCAACCTAGACTTCTATTATGAACTCACATCCTGTATTATCAACTAGCTAGTGGAAAAATTAACCTGGAATCATATAAACGTTTCAAACATGTTTATGTTTCAAACTATATTTTACCACATTTTTTGCTTAAAATTTTTTCCCTATTTTCCTCTAAAACCTAGGCGCATCTTATGGTCCGAAAATATGGGGTAATCCATTTTCTGCATTGCTAACACAAAAAAACATTAACCATGCCACCACTGCCTAAAGGTCATAAACAGGGTCTGGCACAGTGTCCCCTTTTTTATTAGAAAATCTTTTATTACAAAATCATAAGCATGTAATTCTGTAACCTAACAGTATCACACTCAAGCACACCATATGACATTTTAGGTGAAATGTTCAAATTGAAACTATAAATTCTTATACCCATATTATTACGCTACCAACCACAATCAAGTAGGCATTACTTCTGCAGGACACTGTACTTCTTGGCTTGACAAATAACAGCTTTCTCAACATAGCCCCTTTGACTTATTCACTAATGGTCAATATTAAGTCAAGTATCTATAATGTCTCAGACCCTGTTTAAATGCCACAGGGCATGCAAAAATAAAAAAGATACAACGCTCCTTGAGCTTACAGCCCAGTTGAAGAGACAATTTCACAAATATTTAAATATAGTGATGACGACACCGCATTCTCCTTTTTTCCGCATTCTTCAGCTGCTGCTTCTTGAATTGTTTAACGAATTCCTCTTAGCTTGTCCCTTAAAAGTGATAACTTAGGGCCCTGATCTTGTCCCCCTGTTCATTCAGACAAGCTCATCCTCCTTCAAAGCTTTAATTCCTTGACATGATGATTACTTATATTTACATTTTTAGCCCAAATTCCTCTCCTTAGGCTCAGGCCTATATTCAGTTGTGAACTGGGGGCCCCTACTTCACATCAACTCCTCCCCACTGTTCTTCTCTGTAGGAAGTGATGCAGTCACTCAACTGTCAGTTCACCAAGTCAGAAACGTGGGTCTTCTCCTCCTCTTCTCCCACATCTAAACAATCATCAGGTTACACTGATTTTGTATTCCTGTTATTTTAAAACTCCACCCACTTTTCCCTATCCATATTACATTATTTAGTAAGTAGCCATTTTTTCTTACATAAATGATTGTACCAGGCTTCTACCTGCTCTCCCTTCTTCCAGTCTTGCTTCTAGCCACTCTAGGCTTCCAGTCACCTTTCTGAAGTGCAAAACTAGTAAAACCGTATCTCTGTTAAATGCACAAATGCCTCTGCTGCTTCGTCCTCAGCACAGAGTCCACATTCCTGTATCTGACAGACGTAACACATAATTTGGACCCCTGATGCCCTCTCCACCCTCAAGCCTCATTCTTTTCCAACACTCAACATTCCTGCCATCCTGTCTGGCTTTCTAAGAATAACTGAGGCTCTCTCTTAAGAGTCCATGAATATAATTGCTGGTTTCTTTGCTTAGAATGTGTTTGCCGCTTATTTAAGTAACCACTACTTATACTTTATATCCTAAGGAAGAGATTGCTTTCTTTATCCTCAGAAAATTATTCCTCCTAACTGTTCTTCCTAAGTGTAACCCGTGTGCATCTCTTGGCGGTGAGTCTCCAAAACAGCCCCCAGTGATCTCTGCCTCATCTACTCTTACCATGGTTGTACCAGGGTTGGTATACATGATCAGTAGAATATAGTAGATGTGGGATCCGATTATAACAGATACTGCTGCTTCTCTGTGTGTGTGCCTTTCTCTGATCATTCATTCTGGAGAAGCCAGCTGCCATACTGTGAGCAGTCCCAAAGACAGACTCGCGTAATAAGAAACAGAGGCCTCCTGACTTTTCCAGGAGTCAGCCTGGAACCGAATCCTCCAGGTGCATTCTACCCTCAGATGACTAGAGCCCTCAGCTACCTTGACCACAACCTCATGAAAAGCCCTGAGCCAGAATCACTCAGCCAAGTTCTTCTCAGATTCCTGAACACCAGACACTGTGTGAGTTGATAAATGTCATCTAAGTCACTAATTTTTGTGGAAATTTACTACTCAGGAATAGATAATACTCCCCACTTCAGGCATTTTAATATATGACCATTGACTTGTCTGCTTTCCTTACTAGTCCATAATGTTCTTTAAGGTAGAGATTAAGTAAATTTCACAATTTTTCCCTCTCCCTTGTATAACTGGCACATACAAATAACCAATACCTATTTAAATCCAAAGAAATGATTTAAATTATGCTATAAAATTAGTTACAGCACACAAAAGAAAGTACAATACTTGGGGATTCCTGGTGTATTTCCTGGGAGGCGGGATGCTAGGCCAAGTTTTGAAGGGTGATTTGGAGTTTGGTAAATAATGCGGTGGGCAACAGTAGGTTTACAGGTGTTCATATGGAGAATTCAATGAATAAATACAAGAATAAACTCCATTTCACGTAGTCACGAGTGTAAACCTACTTTTGCCAATGCCTGTATTTTGAGGGGCAGGAAGGAATGATTACAATGCAGGAGGAAGAAAAATTCTGTACGAAGGTACAGAAGACTGAAAGAACATTGTGTTTTCAAGGATCCTCAAGTAGCTGGAGCTGTGATTATTTGGGAGGGCAGAGATGAGGGATAAGGCCAAAAACACCAGCAGAGGCAGACTGTAAATGCATCCTGTTAATTTGACAACTAAATACTGAGTTCCTACTACACACCAGGCGCATTCTAGGTGCTGGAAATAGAGTGCTGAGCAAAACAAAGTCATTGCTCCTATGAGAAGAAATCTGAACTTTATTTTAAAAGAAATCAGGAGTCAAAGCAGAAAAGTGACATGAGATTGTTCTAGATGTTCAAGGGCAATAAATGCAAACAAAACCAGTAACCAACTGTAAAGGAGAAAGGCTATGAAATGGAAAACTGTATCAGAGGATGATAATGTACATGAAGGAGATGACAGACCTGAAATAAGGCTGCAACTACAGAGAAGAGGGGGAACCTGAGAGAGATTTTGGAGCTAAAAAAAAGCCAGAACTCCATTAGTAAAACTTGATCATTTCTAGCACTTCAAGGAGGTAACATTTAATTAGCTGTAAGCCTAGGCTTTGGAGCAGACATATTTGTATACAAAAATCTACCTTGACTGGTTACTGGTTGCTGTCATGGGCTAAAAGTAATTTAACCTTTCTAAGTCTCAGTTTTTCCCCTTGCTGCATTGTTGTGAAGATAAAAAAATGAAAGTGCACAAGTGTGCAAAGCCTTTAGAAAAACTTCCACCTTAGAGAACGTGCAGAATAAACAGTAGCTCTGTTCATAGAGTTCCTATGGCTTAAAGGGACCAAGTTCTTGCTCTTCTGTACTTACTTTGGGAAACTGAGCTTTCAAATATTACCTCAAATTCACACAGTATCTCCTGACCTAGACTATGCAGAAGTCTCTTTATTTGATTTAACTAACTTATAAATAATGACCATTATAATGGTTTTCATGTTTATTTATAGATTTCCTTCCTCTCACCTGCACTAAATATTTTAAGCTTCTTGAGAGCAAGTCCATGTCTTCCAACTTTGCACTCCTGAACACCTAAAACAGGGCTTGTCACATAACAGGCAAACACCTCTTACTCACTTAACTGGGTGATAGTAGTTTGTCTCTTTTGCTACATTTCACTTTTTCCAGGACAGGGACTATGATGTATACCAGACCCTAGGAATTGGAAATTTGCTTGACTGCAGAGCTAAAGTCACAAGTTGAAATGTAGAAATGTAGTTATAAATTCAAGAAAGATGACAAAACAAGTTAACAGAGATGTTTGGTAGTCTAGCTGAGGAAAATCTGAAGGAATATCTATAAATTGCCCATAATGGCTGAGATGCTACATTTGGCAAACTGGAATGAAAACTGTAGGTGCTACTTATTTTTGTCAACAATCAAGACATGCACTTAAATTCCTTCCTAGTCTAACATGTCATCACAGTTCTTGCTGAAACACTGATCAAGAGTAAAGAATATAAGAGAACTAATTCAAAATGTCTTTCCCTGAAAGAAACAAATTTACTGATAAATGAGAGCAAAATTATTTATAAGTATGTCCATACAAGGTAAAAAGTAAAATTAAAAATTACAGCCATACCTTGTTTTATTGTACTTTGCGTTACTGTGCAACACAAAAGTTGTGTTGTTTTTACAAATTGAAGGCAAGACCCTCCACCAGCAAAATGATTACAACTTGCTGTATTCTGTTGGTCTGGAACCGAACCCACAGTATCTCTGAGGTATGCCTATACTATTTGAAAACGAAGATTTTTTAATTTTTTCCCTCTTACCATGGTGAATTTCATATTCTTTGGTTCCTTGTCCTTTAAACACTGCTAGACACGGCTGGAAAACATAGAGATCACTGCAGATGGCTGGTGCAGAGGAACAGTCAAACTTGCCAATCTGGAGTAGAAAGAGAAGGTTCAATTTCATGAAAATAAAATCTTCTCCATATAATTAATATTCATAAAGGTAATCACAAAATGACTTTACTCTAACAACACAGTTTCTAAACAGAAGTTAATGGGCTGTAAATATAAGAGACAGAAATAATTTACATTTAACACTGAAACTCAATTTAGTTTAAAAAATATTTTCTAGAATACATATACATGAGATATACAAGGTTAAGAAAGCGAGCCTTCTAAAAATGCAGAGAGTATTTATATAATCTTGGGGTGGGGAGAAAAAACCCTTTTCATGTGAGTCCCAGAAGCAGATAAAAAAAGAAAAAGGTTGACATTTTCATATATTGTGGAAAAAAATTAGTTATTTAAAATATAATTTTATGTATTAAACTAATAAAGCACACTAGCAGAAAGCTGGGCAGAATAATTTTTCTTACTTGAATATGTTCATTTTTAAGTAGAGTCTTTAGTTTTTTCAACTCAGGATCAGTTGAATTTCCATTTTCTCCAAAATAAAAAAATAAGAGCCATCGATGATGAGCCAAACGATCCTTAAAAGTGATTCAGGAAATTAAAAAGTAATGTTAAAGACAGAAAATTTTGAGTTCTAGTAATTTACTTATTATTTTCTTAAATAATAAGAAATTTTCTTAATTTTAACAATCCTACCCGTTATTTCAAAATAATGTCAAATATTCAGACACATCCATATTATTTTGTAGGTTATCTGGAATAATGCTATGTAAATCAATCACATGAAATCAGAGAAGGATAAGAGTCATTATATTATAAAATCTTAACATAGACACCTGTGCCAAAAAATGGTTTATTTTATAATTAAAAAAATATTTGCTATATAGTTTTAAATGCATATAGCTAAAATTTTGGAAGGTGGGGCAAGTCAGCTTTTTCAAGTTTACCAAAAAGTCTGGTGGGATGATAGACTTAGAAAGCTCTGGGATAAATAAGTAGGGAAAAAAATCTGATTCTATTATAAACTAAGTATTTCTAAAGTTGCTTCTTAATTTCCAGTGATCTTAATTTCCAGTGAATAATATAAATAGTTTTGTAAGCAAGAACATAAAGTTCCCAATCCAATCCAAAGTGGCTTTGTGATTAAAACTTTGCCTTTTCTGACACTCCTGAAGCCTTGTGGGACTGGTCAGGCTTTATGAAATTACTGATCCGCTGTGCCACCAGCAGCTCCAGCAATTATGAGTTGAACCTAGAGTTGGCTCAGATGTAATCCTTTGAAAGTGCTACCTTCTCTCTGGTGATGAATATGGTAAATGCTGATTTTAAAATATTAAGACTTGAAATGTTACCAACATTACTATTAATTACTACAAAAATATTACCTCTAGTGTGTCTGCCGAAAGGAGTTCAAAATCTGGAAGATTATGCATTATTTCCAAATATATTTCTTTAGCATCCAATGTATTAAGAAACTAGAATAAAAGAATCATATCATACTCTTTTTAATCAACATCCATTTATTTTAGTGTCTTTGTTTTTTTGTTTCCACAAAAGAATTTTTAAGAAAAATAGTCACAGAAGTTAAACAATTTTTAAGCTATTTATTCTAAATGTTGTCTTCCGCCCTCTGAAAAAGCTATTACCATACTTTTGCAATTATTAAAAATTGTATAACTTAGCTGTTTCTTTCAAAAGGTGATGCAAAACAAATTCCATTATCAGGTGTTTTATTACCTGGAATTATTTTTTAACTGACCTGTGTATTCTAAAATAATCCTCACAATAACCGGGAGAACTTCTGAATCACGAAGATAAAACTGTATTACATATAGTAGGTTCAATGCAATTTTAATGCAAACCGTGTTTCATAGAATGCCAATGCATTACAAATTCTTTAAGAACTGTTAAAACACCAGAATATTTCATGATCCAAAACACTCACACCCCAACCAATAATTAACAGGAATTAAGATAAGAACTTATAACTGGAAAATTAGAATGGACCTTGTTTATTAGTTTGGCAGAGTAAACTATACTGATAAAAATCTTATTCTAAATATTAGATCGAGGTCTCTTCTTTGCAATACAAACAACCGAACGAGGAGCACCTCCTTCCTAACACATCTCCTTTACGTCTGCCTGTATTTTGCCCTCAGCTTATTTTCTTACAGAACGATCTCTGCTGGTCTAATTCTTAACGAAGTAGCTATTGCTGCACAGAGTGCAGCAGTGGTTATATCAGGAAAATATATACGGGTTGAAACACAGTTTAATGTATATCTTTCCTTACAAATAATCCACGTTTGAAAATTCAAATACAGTATTACTTGAAAAATCTAAAACTCATTAAGAACCTGTAGAAACTACCACTGTATTCAGTTTAATTGTGCTTGATATAAGCATAACCATATGGATAAAAACAATGGGAATAAGAACAGAAAACTCAGTTTTTCTCCTGAAAACTTTTAAAATCTATAGCACAAATATTCTGAAAACTCTTTATGAAATATTTTCTGTTACTGAAGGCCTTAAAAGGCTAGTGCAACAGAATTCTGTCATGCCTCAGTACTGGGGCTCATTCACTTCAGTCACATTCATTATGAAGGTTTCACTAAACATACTGCTATGGAGGCTTGTAAATGTTCGTGATGGGTCCCCTAGAACCTTCTCATAAACCTGAGAAGGTTTATGCTTGTTTGTTAGTGTAAAACCTGGCAGTCATATCCATAAAAGGATGCTGTCCCGTCTCTGAAGTTCACCTTCCAGACATGTTTAGCTGGCACAGTGTCTTACATTTTTTTTTAAAGCTTTTAGAAGGGACAGGACTATTTAATTCATCACTCCTGGTTATTACATTTCCAGTATCACTCATTCACATTTTCTAAGGTCGTATCTGAGCTTGCAGTTTATATCAGAAAGCACAATGATCTCACTAAAATCTGAGGTTTTAGTTTACGGAAGGTAAGACCCTGTTTTAACTGTTGGCCAAGGTATAAGCAAATCTCATGAACTGATGGCACAGGGTTAGCAAAAACACAAAGTTCTATAGAGCAGTCTGGCAATAAGAATTGAATTTAAAACGGGCAAGGTTATCTCATTCTAAACATAACTGAACAAGTGTAAAAAGATGAACAAGGTTGTTCATTACAACACTGCTTATAATAATAAAAAAGTAGAAATAACTTAAGTATCTATTAAGGGAGGACTGAGTAAATATGCCACCTTTAGTCTATGAATTACAATTCAGGGATTGCTGATAACTATTAAATATGTGTGTGCATGTACTGTATTTTCCTATGTATAAAGCACACTTTTTTACCCAAATTTTTTATGGAATAATAAGGATGTGCATTATATATGGATATAATGACCACATACCATGGGTATAATAACAGGCACAAAAACATGGGATTTTGTGCATTACACGGGAGCACATTATATAAGCAAAATACAGTGTGTGTGTATATGTATATATTGCACATACGTACTATATAAATTAGTACATGTATATATATTTCATGAACTGAGATGGGGAAAACTGTGGGTAGAGCCGATTTATTAGGGACTGTCAGGAGTATAGTGACAGCTAAGTTTGAGACATCAATTAATATCCCAGGGGAGATGTTAAACCCTGGACTGCAGAACAGAGATGCAGGCCACAGATAAAACTGGAGTGTCATCAGCACCAAGTCATAACCACATGCACACCTAAGTAGAGATCTGGAAGGCAATTCACCAAAAGTTGATGGTGCTAGTCTACTCGTGATCTGGTGTTAGTTAATTTTGCATCTTTCTTTAAACATTTCTATACTGTTAAGAATTTCTGTAATGAATATGTACCTTTATCAACATCAAAAAATTAAAATATAGAAAACTAAAAAGTTTGTTCTTTATTAGAGTCTTTTACTTTCTTTTGGGGTTTCCTGAGACTTATCTGTACCCATTATTTATCCCAACTCCTTTGATCCTCAGCATAAAACCAGGGAGATAAACCATACCAGTAGATCTGTAAACTGAGTTTATACCAGAACCTAACAGGGTACCTAAAGAAAAAGATAATGAGTTCCAGCCAAACCTACCAGTGATTTGTATTTTATACAAATAAAACAAAACCAGTGGAAATTCATTTAACCTAAGAATGTATTCCATACCTTTGGGGTTTAAAAGGATAATGGTTTATGCCAGTTAAAAATAATTCTTACAGCAGAATTTACAAACTGAAGTACATGCAAAATCCCCCCAAATCTGTTCTAAATTATTAAATGTTCCACATTCAGATGATATAAAATGATTTATTTTCTTGCTCATTGTTTACAAAACTGTATTTAAATGTGTGCATTTAAAGAAGTTAAAATGATTCATACCAAAACCCCGCTTTTCTCTTTGTCACTTAAAGTGGCTCCAGGAGGAAAGTAGGCAGTAGTGCTTGTTGTGACATCCAGACTGGCACACAGGTTGGCCTGGGTGGCGCAGTCCATCCAGCCAACATTGACCAGACCGTCCTGAGATGGAAGAAACGAATCAGTTGTGGTGCAGGGGAAGAAAAAGTCAAAGGGGTTTAGCTTCATTTAGCAAAAAAGCAACTTTACCATTGTAAATTAAATTGTTTTATAAAACACTAAAAAACGATGCAGATTTGAATAACAGTATTATTAACAGGTTACTTTAAAATTAATGTTATTAACTTAGTAACAATTACAATTTGGTCTAATAGATACAAAATTACATTAAACATACATGGAGAGCATTATTTCTGAGTCCATGTAGAATTTTCATAATTTTTATAACTGGCAAAATCCCAACCCACGAGAGGAGTTTCAACAACAAACACTATTCCCGAACCATAATATGAAGAGAGCTGAACAAATAAATAACAACAAGACAAAAAAAAGTGTGGAAATGACAAAAACACGAATACATAACTGGTTAAAGAGGAATTCATAATTAAATTACAGAATACTCAGCAGTGAAGGACAACGAAAGAACCTCATGTCAAAATATATTAAACACAGGAATACCTAAGGCCTCACCCCCTTACAACTTTAACAGGTGCCCAGAACAAAGAAAAAGGGCCAAAATGAAAGAACAGAGCAAAACTTCAGAAAGAGAGCTAAGCAATGAGGAGATAGCCAACCTATCTGATGGAGAATTTAAAGCCCTGGTAATCAAAATGCTCACAGAACTGATTGAGCCTGGTCAAAAAATGAAAGAACACACGAAAGACACATAAATGAAATAAAGCAAAATATTCAGGGAACCAACAGTGACAGGAAAGAAACCAGGACTCAAGGCAATGATTTGGAACAAAAGGAAGAAACAGACATCCAGCTGGAACAGAATGAAGAAACAAGAATTCAAAAAAAAAGAAGAGAGACTTTTGAATCTCTGGGACAACTTGAAACTTTCTAATGTCCGGATTATAGGGGTGTCAGAAGGAGAACAACAACAGCAAGAAATTGAAAACTTATTTGAACAAATTATGAAGAAAAACTTCCCCAGTTTGGCAAAGGAAATAGACTTCCAGGAAGTCCAGGAAGCTCAGAGAGTCCCAAAGAAGAAGAAGGAGTTGGATTCAAAGAGGAACACACCAAGGCACATCATCATTAAGTAACCCAAGATTAAAGACAAAGAGAATCTTAACAGCAGCAAGAAGAAGGGAGAGAGTTACCTACGAAGGAGTTGCCATAAGGCCATCAGTTGACTTCTCGAAAGAAACCTTGCAGGCAAGAAGGGGCTGGAAAAAAGTATTCCAAGTCATGAAATGCAAGGATCTACACCCAAGACTGCTCTATCCAGCAAAGCTATCATTTAGAATGAGAGGGCAGATCAAGTGCTTCCCAGATAAGGTCAAGTTAAAGGAGTTCATCACCACCAAGCCATTATTATATGAAATGTTAAAGGGACTTATCTAAGAAAAAGAAGATAAAAAAATATGAATAGTAAAATGACAACAAACTCACAACTATCAACAAATGAACCTAAAAAAAAAAAAACAAAACAATGAAAACAAAAACTAAGCAAACAATTAGAACAGAAACAGAATCAGAGAAATAAACATCATCATGGAGGGTTTTCAGAGGGGGAGGGAGGAAAAGGTACAAGGAAGAAGACGTATTATTGGTAGGCATTAAATAGACGGGGAGAGGTAAAAAATGGTAAAGGAAACAGAAGTCAAAGAACTTATATGTACAACCCATGGACATGAATTAAAGGGGAGGGAATGCTGGAGGGTTGGGGGGTACAGGGTGGAGGGGGGATAAAGGGGGCAAATTGGAAAAACTAATAGCATAATCAATAAAATATACTTTAAAAATATACCGAACACAGCTAATTCATTAGAAACCCATAGCTATGAATATATTTATCAGAAAACAAGAAAGATGACCAATAAGTAAGTGTTCAAGAGACTACCAAAGAACATATTTGGAATCCTTTAAAATGTGTTTCTTAACATGGCTATGTAGTTTTACAAAATAACTGATGCTTACCAACATGCCACTAAGCCTGAGACGTGTCTGTGAAGTCAAACAATCTAGAGGGAAAAACATAGCAGGCAGCTTCAACTTGAGGCCTCCACTTTCATTCGCCTTTCCCCAGACCACCATGCTGAGTTTTAGGCGATGCATTAAGCTCTACTGGTAAATAGTGAAACCTTTATTTACTAGGCAAATATGCAGTCCAAGTCTCACTCTACACACGTTAATACACACCTCTTATGTGTAAAACAATAAAAGAGGTAAGTATTTTTTAAGTAAAACATTGTAACGTGTATAAATTGTAGTTTGAAGTACTGAATAATTAATTAGCACACTTAAGATGGTCACCTAGTCTAAGGGTATACACTTCCAGATATAAGATTAACAAGTCCTGCTATGAATCTAATATTCATAGCATATAGTGATTATAGCTAGTAATAGTGTATTATATGCTTGAGAGTTGCTAAGTGAGTAGATAATAACTGTCATCACTACAAAAAAGAAATGGCACTTATTTGACAGGATGGAGGTGTTAGCTAATGCTATGCCAGTAATCATCTCGTAAGTGTATCATATCAAAACGTTGACACCTTAGAGTTATACAATGTTACTCAATTATATCTCAATAAAGATGAAAAAGTAAAAAAGATTGTCATTTAAAAATTATGTCATGGTCTCTTCATCATAACAAAATAATGAATAAAATTACCTCCTCCTTTAGAACAAAAAGTGATCAGCCAGCCGATACCAGCAGCGAAAGCAGTTTGTATGGCATTAACAAAATTTCCTTAAAAGAAAATAAAGCAAATTTCTGGTCACTTACTTATTACTCAATAATGAAAACAGTTTTCTAAATGATTTTTCCCTTCTAATCTCACCCTCTTCCAATGCACTCTTTAGTATTCAGGATTTCCTAAAAACCCTCTTAAGTATTTCAGTTTCATTCACTGGCTCTCCAGTTTTTTCATCACATACAATCTAAATTCACTATTTCATTAAGAAACTCGAATTGGTAAGAAAGGCCCCTCATGGTCTGAGCTTTTCCTACCATGCAGTGAGCCTTATTTTCCCCCATGCTAATCCAGGGCATTGCTCATCCTTTTGTTAGATTCATGAAGTACTGTCAATTTCCCAAATACACAGGGAGCCTTTAAGGTTTCCTCTTCACGTTCATGACCGCTTGGGTCTGACTTCATCCTTTCCTCTTTTCCGCATCTGAGTCTGCATATCCTTCAGATTCCCTAGCTTACCTTTAGTGTGACAGTTACTATGGTGAATTTTAATGGTTTACTAATGTCTTCCTTGCTAAAATAACGAGGTCCCGAAGGCAGAGATTATATATTTTACTACCGAAGCCCTAGTATTTAACATAGTTTCAGAGACATAACTGGTCTTAAATGAATGATATAAGCATCTTTAGACGTGAATACCATCATTTCATGGGTAATACAGAATAGTTAAATAACTCACCTAAAATCACTTTATAAATTAAAAGTCTAATATTAGAAGAGTTTTTAAACTTAAACTGGATAGGTATTTACTGCCCAATATATCTTATACTTATGAAAGCAATAAAACACTTTAGTTTACTAAACATTTAGTTGCACTTTGAAATTTGCCTTTTCATTTCATATCTAGTTCCCATATCTTGTTTTAGTTTCTGTACACATATAATTCATTTGTTAAATGCCTACTACTTAGTAGAGGTGAGATCAAATGACACAATTCCCTTCTAAAAAGCATGGAAAAAATATTTTAAAATCACAGTATTAATACTATAATATTACAGTATTAATATTAATATTAATATTAATATTGGTATTATTAATTATTAATTATAATTATTATTAATTATTAATATTGGTAATTATTAATATTGGTAATATTAATATTGGTCAGTATTAATATTAATATTAATACTGACCAAAGTATTAATATTGCCAGGGAAAAACTTAAAACATCAATTTCAAAGTAGCCTTGAAAATCAACAAATTAAGAAAATAAATTACCTGTCCATAATTCTGTCACTGTACTTTTAACATGCTGCATGACGAAACTCACTAGACTTTCCTTTGATCTGTCACCATGGTATTTCACTGCAGCCTATTTTTTTTT
>PVKM010001638.1:0-74779 GCA_004027735.1 Carollia perspicillata
AAACAAACAAACAAAAAGAATATTATTGACTGCATTTTCCAAACTATACTTTACACCCCTATGAGCACCTTGAGTGTGTAGGGGCGGCAAATCCCGAGTAGGCAAGTATTTCGGAACCACGTGCACCGTTGAGTTTGTTGAGAATGGAGACCACCACACCAGGCGGCTTGTAGGGCGTAGGGAACTACATTACCCGGAAGACTCCGCGAAGAGCGGAGGATTAGCAGCCAATGAAGGGCTAGGTGAGGCATTTCTGGGGGCGTGCGTAGGGCGTCTAGGTGGGACTTCCGGTTTGTTCAGCCGGGAGGCTGTTCCTGCTGCCCTGACTGTGATGGCACCTGAACGCTGGGTCGAGCCTGAGGTGACAGCACCGAAAAGGCGTGAGTCGCGGTTGCCTCAGCATAGACACGGGTCTGAGTCTTGGTGATACGGTCCGGGTGGCCCTCGCCGGGGCCTGGATAAGGACCGCGGTGCCCGGGGCGGCCTCCTTACTCGCTGCTCCCGCCCCGCTCCCACAGAGTCGGATGGCGGCGGCTGCGCTTTGGCGCCCGGCTGAGGTGAGTGCGCGGCTCCTCGCCCCTCACCCCACCAAGCCCTGCATCCCCGGTGCGGTACGTCGGCCACGTCCTGCAGCCCAGGCCCCGGCGGTACGGACCGTGAGGCGCTCCCGGGTGACACACGATGTGACGGGGGTGGGAGAGGGTGACGGGCTGAAGGACTGCAAGGCAAAAATGTGCAGGGACTGCTGAGCAGGGAAGGTCCGGGACCCTGGGATCCTCCTGCCCGCAGGTAGCAGAGAGCGCGAGGCGGAGTGACAGCTGGAGTAGCAGGCTGGGCTTGTACTTTATTGTGAGGACTCTGGAAGCCCAGGCTGGGAAGTTACCAAACGTCCCCAAAGGCCGTTCAAAGGAAGAAGAGCCCAAATAGGGTGATGCGGACATTGAGGCACTGGGAGGTTGAACCGCTGTTTCAAGATCTCAGTGCCAGTTAACAGGACACTGAGCGCCGAGGTGCGGAGGTGACACAGCCAGCGCGAGGTCATCGGGCTTCAGAGTCAGGAAGGGGGACCCAGTAAGGGAGCTCTGTGAATCCTACCCTGGACATACTCCTCTGAGGCCTCCCTCTAGTACAGTTTCCCGTGCCTGCGGAAGTGCTTTTGGAAGCACAGGAAGTAGAGGGTGTTCCAGACCCTCAGTGGCCTGACCTCTACCTACTCACATTTTTTTCTGGGTGTTTTTTTTCTTACAGTCTTTTCTTTTAAATTCTTTTAAATTATAGTTCACGTAAAAGATTTTCTTGGCTTCAGGTGTGTACAGTATAATGTTCAACATATATATACCTACCTGGAATCTTTTGTTTTAATCCTCATCCAAGGATATGTTTATTGATTTTAGAGAGAACATGGATTGGTTGGTTCCCAGATGTGCCCTGGCCAGGGATCAGACCCACAATGTAGGTATGTGCCCTGACTGCAGATTGAAACCACAACCTTTTGGTGTACTGTACCATGCTACAACCAACTCAGTCACCCAGCCAGATCCCTGCTTAGAGTCTTACGTGCCATTCTTCCTGTACTTTGGTCTGGAGATCTTGGAGAAACCCCAGTCCTGGATTTGTAAGTCCTTGTCAGGCCTTATACAGACATGTTCCTGTAGGTGGCAACCAATGTAAAAAGTGTGGAGGGTTATATCGGGAACTAGTACCAGGATGTGCAGATGCTTACAGGTGTAACTCACCTGGGAGTGCTCCGGAAACCACAGCTCTGTCTTATTTTTTTAATGTGGGAACAAACAGCAGGGGTGCAGGAGTTAGGACTGGAATGGCTGCCTGAGAGTTGGATATGTATTCTGGAAGTAACTGTAATTTTGGGTTAGAGAGAGGAGGTGGTCTTTAATGGTCTTACCAGCCTCCATCTGGCTGTACATTGGCAGCAAACTGTGGGGGTGAGGCAGGAGAAAATAAGGTCAGGCTGGAGTCAGGCTACTACTGACTCTGGATGCATATTTCAAAAAGAGTCAACTAGATTTTCTAATGTAGAGGGAGAGGTGGTGAAACATAGGATTCAGTGATGACCGCTGTGTTTTGGACTTGTAGGAATAGATGCTCCATCATCCAAGTTGGGGAAGATTATAATAGGAGAGGAATTCATTAAAGGTATCAAGAGCTTTGCTTTGGCTGTGTTGAGAGGCTGAGGTGTTTCTGAGACCAAGTGTAGACATGGCTTGGGCAGCTGGACACACTGGTCTGGAAATCTGGGGAGGGTTCTCAATGGAAACATCCAAAATGTGGATACTTTGTGGACGCAGGTGAGTAAGCTGTGTTCACATTTAAAAAGGATAATCTTCAGGTTATGAAGTCAAAGCTATTAAGGGGGCAGGTTGAGGAGGGCAGAGTCTGTGAACTAGGTCTCTCGCTTGGGTACTAGGTGGTGGTTTTCAGGTGAGGCAGTGAAGTAGTCATGAAGGGATGACATGTTGAAGATTGTATAGTCTGGCAGGTGATCAGGCCTTTAAAGGGAATAATGGACATGAGATGGACGCAGAAGCCTGGGAGTGATTGAATCAAGATGACATTTAGGCCAGAGCTAGTGTTTTTTCTCCATGCTCTTCACCCAGCAAAATTTTGTGGCAATTTTAGTGGGACAGGGTGTTTTGTTCATCCTGCAGGATCAAACCAGGGGCACATAGGGTCATCTGTAAGAGTCACTAGGCATGAAGTGGCCTTAGAATGAGGTTAGGTGAGCAGAGAAAGTTTTTACTACTAACGGACAGCAAGTGCAGCACAGAAGTGGAAGAGGGTTGTGGGTGTATGTGTGAAATCCACATAGGATTTTCGGTGGCTGAGTCTGAGGCAAGGAACCAAGCCAGACAGTGAAGCCTTTGTAGAAGCATTTGGAGTTGCCACCACTCATGGGAGCAATGGGAGATCTGTAGTGGTATTGGATCCTGTTTGAATTTACTGATCTTACTCTGGATGTTGTGTGTTAAGTTGTAGTGTAAGACCTAACATGAAGTCCCAGTGTTACGTGTTGCCTGGACATCTGGTGAAACCTGGAGGGCCTCAAATGGCCTGCATGCAAGTTTCCTTCCCCACTCTAGCCAAGCAATTCTTTTTAGTGAGGATACCAGACCCAATTCCTCCTTTTCCCTTTGTATTAGATTTTAGTTCTCTACCAGCCCATGGAGTTATTCATACCAACCAGTGGCATCATCCTGCTGGAACCCAGGGGCACCTCACCGTCCCAATACTACAAAGCTTGCAATCTACATCCCTGGTTGTTCATTGTTTTCCATAGGATAACCCCATGACCCTGGCCAGTGTGGCAGAGTTGGTTGGAGTGTCATCCCACAACTGAAAGGTTGCAGGTTCAATTCCCAGTAAGGGCACGTACCTAGGTTGCAATGTTCCACCCCCATCCCAGTGCACATATGATCCTCAGATGGCTGCTTATGGGAAGCAACCAGTTGTTGCATCTCTCTTGCATAAATGTTTCTCTCTCTAAAAAGCAATGAAAAAATGTCCTCAAATGAGGGTTAAAAAGAACAACAAAAGCCATAGTACAACCCCATGTAGCCCTGTGTGGTGTCCTCCCCTCCCAGGCTGTGAATGCATGTGATTGATTAAACTGCTGACCATCTCATCTTTCCAGTGTCAGGTGTCATATGTTTGGTTTTTCTGATAACCCCAGGGCAGAATCCTACCCTCAGCAGAGTGGTGGAGAGGAGAGGTCATTAAATTATAGTAACGTGGGGAGATTAGGGAAAGCGCTATGGTATGGGGCAGTGAGATGGTTGTGGCAGTGGGCCTATGGCTGTGCTGTCCAGAAGTGTGATATACGTGCAGTCTAAAGACTTGTGTGCTCTTGGAGCAGAAGTATGTTTGATGGCCCTGGGGCCCTTGTATTGACACTTGCATGACCTTGGCCATCTCAGAGGAATTGCCTGGTGGGAGCTGGTGGAATCCTCTATTCCAGGCTCACAGATATCTATTGGTTCACCTGCCTCTTGTTACTGATGGCCGGACCTCAAGACCAATGAGTTCCAAAAGTATCCTTGCCACCAGGGCCTGGTTTTCCCACTCATTTAAGGAGCTTGGGATGAGAATGGGCATGGGTCAAATACAAGAGGGAAGGGATTGTATGCCCTTAGGAAGGGGCTGTTTATGGTTTCATCTGTCCCCATTATGATAGGGCAGTGTGACATTTGATGACGTGGCCGTGTACTTCTCCTGGGAGGAGTGGGATCTCCTTGATGAGGCTCAGAGACGCCTGTACCAGGATGTGATGCTGGAGAACTTGGCACTTATAACCTCCCCGGGTAAGATCCTCACACCCACCCCTGTCTTCTGAGCTGGTCTCTGCCCTTTCATTTTCCCCAGAGAGGTCTATCACATAGGACCATGAGCACTGCTTTCTTTCACAGTTTCTTGGGTAGGTGCTGTAGTTGATTGGACTGAGGTGTGTCTACTGCCCTTTTCTTGAGCATTCCCAACATCTGCTTCCCCTAAGTTTACCATGGAAGGTTCCAGAGTCAGTCATCTTGCAGTAATGGTATAGATTCCATCGTGTTTGCCATCGCCTTAGCCAAGCAGATTTGTTCAGATGCAAATCAACTATCTACCCAAGGGCTGACTTCTTTCCTCTTGCTAACATTTTTTGATGCCTACTTGTACTAGGAATTATCATCACTTACATTGTCACTGCTTGTGTGATTCATGTAGTGTTCTTGTAAGACCTTCCTCAGAAGTTGTCTTCGTAGTATTTACTTTTCTCTCCTGTGGCTGTCATGTGCTACGTTCTTTTTTTTTCTTTTTTTTTTAAATTTTATTTTGATTGTTGTTCAAGTACAGTTTTCTGTCTTTTACTCCCATCCCAGCCCACTCACCCATCCCTCCCCACCTCCCTCCCATTTCCACCCCCTCTAGTTTTTGTCCATGTGCCCTTTATACTTGTTCCTGTAAACACTTCCCCTTTTCCCCTGAAATTCCCTCCCCTCTCCCCTCTGGTCACTGTCAGCCTGTTCTCTATTTCAGTGTCTTTGGTTAAAAAATATGGAATGCTTCATGAATTTGCGTGTCATCTTTGTGCAGGGGCCATGCTAATCTTCTCTGTATTGTTCCAATTTTAGTATATGTGCTGCCGAAGCGAGCACATGTGCTAAGTTCTTCATTTCCTCTCACTTCTTTTACTTCTCTGAGTACTTGCATCGTGCGGTTGCCATGTAGTTGCTCATCTTGGGAGTATGATGGAGAGCCCTTGGTGGTTTTCAGGGTGGGTATGAGTCCACCCATAGAAAGATGGGCTCAGAGGGAGCCTGGTCCTAGGGAGTCACACCCTGGGAGAAGGCATTATGTCAGGGTTGTGTTGAAACCATTCCGCCACCTATTCTGTTGGACTCTTATCTTGGTTCTCAAGCCAGTGGCTACATTTTATTTCAGCCTTCCTGTGTCCATTCTTGACACTTTGCATACTAATAATCCTTCTACATGTCACTTCTCCTCTTACGCCCAGCCTGTGGGCTCATCCTCACTTGTCTGACTCCACATCATGCTGCTCCATTGGCAGTGTTCTCCAACATTGCCTTTTGCATATTATATCATGATGTGCACACATACTCTTAGGTAGTCATTGAACACCTGCTGCTCTGGTGCAGTTGGATATTTTTTATCTGTACCTGACGACATTTTTTTTATTACTTTTAGACAGAGGTTGGGGTGGGGAGAGAGAGAAAGAGAGGAATAGAGATTGGTTGCCTCTCATAGGCTCCCCAACTGGGGATTGAACCCACAGCCTAAGCATGTTCCCAGACTAGGATCAAGCCCATGACCATTTGGTGCTCAGGGCGATGCTCCAACCAACTGAGCCACACTGGCCAGGGCATGGATATTCTTTACCCTGGACACACCCTTCTGCATAGCACTCATGGGTCAGCTATAGATAAGATCCTGCTTAATGTTTTCAAATAAATAAGTAGTACCCCTGCCTTTACTTTGTGATACCTCTTGCCCCATTTGTGGTCTTTATAGCCTAGTACTTTTCTACTCAGCTTCAGGATTCAAGTGTTACCCACCAGCAGATAGGTTCTGCTAAAATTTGTTTACAGAGAAATGAGTTGTAGATCCTGTCTCTCCTCCCCGTGCTCTGTATTTGGTGGCGTCCTTTACTTCACGAGGCTTCCTGTGGTCTGATTTATAGCCCAGCACTGCTGAGTAATCCTCACCTGAACCCAGGTCCAAGCTCCTGCACACATTGCATGGACTCTCCTGATTGTGTCAAACACTCATTCGTGTCCAGGCTGCCCCCCACTGCCACAGTCAACATGCACTTTACCAGTGTTTCTTTTCTTTTAGGTTGTTGGTATGGGGCAGAGGATGAGGCACCTGAGCAGAGTGTTTCTGTAGAAAGAGTGTCACAGGTCAGGATTCCCAAGGCAGGTCTGTCTTCCCAGAGGGCCCACCCGTGTGACAAGTGTACCCCAGTGTTGAAAGACATTTTGCTCTCAGCTGAACATCAGGGAACGGATCATGGACAGAAGCTGTGCAGGCTGGGCCCATGTGGGAAACAGCTATATTTCAGTGCAAACCTCCCTCAGCACCAGATGCAAAACATTGGAGAGAAACCCTTCACAATCAATGTGAACAGAACTTCCATTGGGAATGACTGCAAATTTCCCGTGTCTGAGAAGCCCTTTACCAGTGGGGAGATTGGGAAGGACTTCTTGGCCACTTCAGGATTTCTCCAGGTACAAACCACTAATACTGAAGAAAATTCAAACACCGGAACCAGCTCTGTGGCAGCCTTTCCCAAGCGAAAAACTCACTCTCAAGAATGCATGAAAGCTTTGAGGTACAAACACAAAGTTATTCATCACCAGAGAGTTCTCAGTAGAGAAAGATGTTACGTATGCATTGAATGTGGGAAATCCTTTAGCCAAAGCTACAGTCTCATTAGACATTGGAGAATTCACACAGAAGAAAGGCCCTATGAGTGCAGGGAATGTGGGAAATCCTTTAGCAAAAGCTGTACTCTCAGTAACCATCAGAGAATTCACACTGGAGAAAGGCCTTATTTATGTAGGGAATGTGGGAAAACCTTTACCCATAGCTCTAATCTCATGAAACACCAGAGAGTTCACACTGCAGAAAGGCCTTATGAGTGCAAGGAATGTGGAAAATTCTTTATCTACAGGTCCATTCTCTTAGAACACCAAAGAATTCACACTGGAGAAAGGCCTTATGAATGCAGTGAATGTGGAAAGTCATTTAGCCAAAGATCCCACCTCAATAACCATGGGAGAATTCACACTGGAGAAAGGCCATATGAATGCTATGATTGTGGGAAATCCTTTAGCCATAGCTCTAGCCTCATTAAACACCAGATAGTTCACAGTGGAGAAAGGCCATATAAGTGTGGGGAATGTGGAAAATCCTTTTACCAAAATTCTGGCCTCATTCAACACCAGAGAGTTCACACTGGAGTCAGGCCTTACGAATGTGGAGAATGTGGAAAATTATTTAGTAACAAGTCTAACCTCAATAAACATTGGAGAGTTCACACTGGAGAAAGGCCTTATGAGTGCTGTGAATGTGGGAAATCTTTTAGCCAAAGCTCCAGTCTCATTCAACACCAGAAGGTGCACACTAGATAATGGCTTTATGAGTGATGTTATGAATTAAATGTATATGTGCCCCACAATTCATTTGTTGAAATCCTGTTCCCTAATGTGATAATATTAGGAGGTGAGGTCTTTGAGAGGTACTTATGGTGAAAATTGGTCATTAGGGTAGAACCATCATGAATTTCAGCTTAATGTTCTTATAAGAGTTGAGAGAAAGCTTGATTCTTCTATCTGCTATGGGAGGACCCATTGATAAGATGGTCTGTGAATCAGGATGCTGGTCCTTACTGGACACTGGACCTGACCACACGGGGACCAGGGTATCAATGTCCAGGCTTCAGAAGTGGGAGAAGTAAGTTTACATTGTTTGTAAGCACCTCAGTGTATTATAATATTTTATAGCAGCCCAAGCTAAGACAGAATATGGGTAATCCTTTAGGCAGAGACACAGTCTCATAAAAATCAGAGAATTCACAGTGGAGCGAGGCCTTTAAGGGTTCAGTGAATGTCACAATCCTTTTAGCCAGTCATCTGTCTTCATTCCACACTTCCAACAAGCTTTAAAATAGCAGAGAATGTGATCTTTCTTGGCTTAGGATAATTACACTGGAGGAGAACCCTTGTGAGGCAGTTGTTTACCTGGACTGAACTTCGTTCATCTGAATGTCCACAGTGGGGTGATTTCCCATATGTCCTAGCTACTTGGAAAATGTTCAGAAGCTACATTGTGCTTTCTAACCTCCCTGGACTCCTGGCTAGATTTAAGTCACTGCCAATTTCTGTGGCAGAAGTAATTTCATCTCTGCCACCTGGTCAGTCCCCAAAATGTCCATCAGTCACCACCCCACATGGTTAGGGAAGCTGCTTTGTGTTCTCTCATTGCTTATGGAAGTGATAGGTAAATGGAACCCACAGGGATGCTCATTTCCTCCTAACTTAGGGCATTGATGTGACCCAGTGTTGGCCCAGAGTACCTGATCTGAGTTGTGGTGTCTTGCAAATAAAGACTACATTTCTTAGGAGTATTGTTGGTGTCACATGAGGCTTGTTATAAGTCTTTGCAGTTTTCAAGTCACCAACCCAGGACTTGTGTGCCACAGTTTCTTTGGTTTATGCAATAATAAAGATCCTTTGGTTTAATTACTTTTACATTTGGTGTTCTTTTACTTTGTGGGGTGATTTCAAAGCAGAATCAAGGTCTGCCTGCATGAAGGGGTGAACACATTTCATTGGATCCCAAGCTTTGTGTTTTAAAGAAGTCAGTATAATTGCAAATGAATGAGTGAATAAAGCTGTCCAATTTTCATCTTGCTTTATTATCCATAGCCTTAGTTGTGGGCTGAGTTGTGTACTCCAATATTCCTATGTTAAAGTCCTCACCCTCAGCACTTCAAAACATGACTATGTTTGGACATAGTGTTTTGAAAGAGATACCAGTCAAACCTTGGTTCTCCAAAGTCTTCCATCTTGAACAATTTGATTCTTCACCAAGTTCATGGGAAAAAATGTCTCAGTCGTCAAACTAAACTTTGATTCTTGTCCCGAAAACCCTTTCATGCTGATCACATATAATCAGTCACGTGTTTCTCAGGCAACACACGAAAGAATGCATGAGTTTGAGTATGATTTGGTTTTTGAACAAATCACTTCGAACTGCCTTCTGGAACGAATTATGTTCAAGAACATAGGCCCTACTGTACTACATTAGAATGAAATCATTAGGGTAGACTGTTATGCAGTGTAAATGATGTCCTGAATAAAAGGGGTGAGAACACACCCCCACAGAACAAAGACCACCCTCTGCAAGCCAAGGAGAGAGGCCTCAGAGGAAACCAACCATGCTGACACCTCAGATTTCTAGACTCCATATGTGTAGGAAAATAAATTTCTGTTGTCTAAGCCACCCAGTTGGTGGTACTTTGTTATGCCAGTTCTAGCTGACTAACACAGCCTCCTAGGATACATATCTTGGCTTTGTGGTCTGGATGCCAAGATTTTTTTGTGTGTATGGGGTCAGGTCATCCTGAAGAGGAAGCAACTGTGACAACCTCCGGTGCTTCTGGAAGCACCATGGATGTTTTGTTTGTTCACACTTTATTCAGTGCCAGGTGAAGTTGAACGGAGAGTCTTTCCCCAGATCGTGCAAAAGAACTGTGTGCCATGATGCACCAGATTCACTTGGGGAACCATAATTGGTAATCCAGAAGACTGAATTAATAGGGAGTGGAGGAGACTCAGCCACATAGATGGGGTGTGCTGCTGCTAAAAGTTCATCCACATGTTCATCTCTTATATTCTAGGGATTGCAGGAATTCTGCAACCTTCATACCCATATATTTTTTTGTAACAGATCATTGTCAGGTTAAACAATCTAAGGTTTTTGGAGTTCTGTTCTCTTCCTGGGCTGTCTGTCCATCTCATCAATGCCATTGCTGTGCAGGCAGAAAAGCAAGGATAAAGGGAAGGGAGATCTCACAGTCCAGGGATGTGGCTTTTGTGACCCAGCCCAGCCTATGTTCCTGTTGACAGAAGAAATAGCCTTCATTGCTAACCAGCTGATACTGAGGTCCTGGCCAGGATGAGAGAAGAGCTTGTAGTCAATAAACAGTTACTGTCCTGGCTGAGTGGCTCAGTTGCTTGGAGTGTATAGTCCCATACACCGAAAGGCTGCAGGTTGGATCCTTGGTCAGGGCACGGACAGGAGGCAGCCTATTGATGTTTCTCTCTCTCTTTCTCTTACCCTCTCTCGCAGCCTCCCTCCCCCTCCCTTTCTCCCTCTCTCTCTCCTTCATTCCTCCTTTCTCTCTCCCCACCCCCTTAATTTCTAGGATCAATAAACATATCCTCAAGTGAGGATTAGAAAATAATTATAGCCCTGGATTGTGTGGCTCAGTTGGTTGGGTGTTGTCCCGCTAACCCAATGGTCACAGGTTTGGTTCCTGGTCAGGACACATGCCTGGGTTGCAGGTTTGGTCCCTGGTTGCAAGAGGCAACCAATTAATGTTTCTTTTGCACTTTGATGTTTCTTACCTTCTGTATCTCCCTCCCTTCCCCTCTCTCTAGAATCAATAAAGACAATTTTTTTTAGTTATGAAAGTAAAGTTACCAAAGTTTATTTTTCTGGAGAGAGGGGGATTGGGATTTTTATTTTGAACAGGTTTTAAAGGACTATAATGGTATAATTGACATGCATTAAATACTTAAAACTTATAATTTATGTTTTCCCCTACATAGGAACCTGTGAACACATCATAACTAAGATAATGAACATCTGTTACTCACATATTTGCCTCCTGTCCTTTTATAATCTCTCTCCATGCTCTCCTGGGTCCTCCCAGCAATCATTGATTTACTTTCCTTACAGGAAATTTGCATTTTCTGGACTTTTATATGATTGTAGTCATAAAGTGTTTATTTATTTTGCCCCCCGAGTTCCTCATGCACAATCTTGTTTTGAGACACATCAGTGGTGCTTATATGAGCAGTTCATTCTTTGTATTGCCAAGTACTATTTTCTTCTCTGCATATATATCACTATTTTTATCTATTCATCCATTCTGGAGCACTTGGGTTATTTCCAGTTTTGGACTATTGTAAAATTTTCTGTTCTGAACATTTTCATTACAGTTGTTTTTGTGGAGAGATATTTTATTTCTCTTCTTTTACAACTCAAAGTGCATGCCTAATACACAGGGTAGGTAAGTGCTAAATTTTTTTTAAAATTGCAGACTGTGATCTAAAATTATTGCTTCTGTTTACTTTCCCACCAGCAGTATATGAGTCCTCATTTCTTCCACGTCACTGCTAGTACTTCATATGGTCAGTCTTTATTTTTTAATTTTTATATGGTCAGTCTTTAATGTTAACTGTTTTAGTAAATGTGTAGTGCTCTCTCAATGTGGTTTTAGTTGCTTTCCTCGGATTTGTGGTTTTGAGCATTTAAATTTTTTTAAAATTTATTTTTAGAAGGGAAGGGAGGGAGAAAGAGGGAGAGTAGCATCAATGTGTGGTTGTCTATCGTGCGCCCCCTACTGGGGACCTGGCCTGCAACCCAGGCATATGCCCTGATTGGGAATAGAACTTGCCATCCTTTGGTTCCCAGGCCAGTGCTCAATCCACTGAGACACACCAGCCAGGGTAACGTTGACATTTTCTCATGTGTTAATTCACCACCAGTAAATTCCTCAATTGTAAGAAATTTAAACATGAACATCCAAACACAGCCTGCTGGGCTCTCCCAAATGAAGCATCTTCATAAATTATAGCCAGTGCAATACTTTTCTTTTTTTTATGGTACTTTCTTTCCATTACCATGTATCCCCCATATCCTCTCCCACCTTAATTTTCTTGCTTTGCTGCCCCTTCTGCTCTATAAAATCCATTTTTCTAGTTCAGTTTGGTGCCACCTGACTAAGCTTTATGTTTGCCCAAACAAAGCCTTCAAATTTTTTTTTAAATATTTATTTATCTTTAGAGAGGAAGGGAAGGGGAGAGAGAGAAATGCCAATGCGTGGTCGCCTCTCGTGGGTCCCCCGCTGAGAACTGGCCTGCAACCCAGGCATGTGCCCTGACTGGGAATCGAACCATGATCCCTTGGTTCACAGCCTACACTCAATCCACTGAGCTACACCAGCCAGGGCTTTTTTTTTTTTTTTTTTTTTTTTCCTTCAAATTTTTAATGTACCTCGAACCCCTGCCCCTGCTAAATACCGCCAGGGCTCATCCTTTTAGATGGTGCTCTTAGGAAGGAGGCCTTCCTCATTGATCATCCCCTCTTCTCAGCAAAATCACCTTTTGTCCTTGATTCCATGGCACCTGCCCCATTCTAACATAGTATGTATTTAGTAATTCTTCTTTCATATTTCCTTCGGTATCATAGAACCAGAAGAAGGTATGGCTATTCGTTTCTCTTGTGGCTGAATTTCTCCCATGCACCTGCAGAAAGTCCTAGGAAACCCAGTATGTGCCCAATGAACATTTGTTAGAGCAGTGAGTGAATATGACACTTCACTTTTCTTCTATTGCATATCATTACATTTACTACTCTGGACACTCTGAATGTTCTTTTAACTCTTTCCAAAGTATGCTTAATGCTTTCAGGACTGAAAAAGAATCACATTGAGGAGACAGAATGCAGTGATCAAGATTTTTGCAGTCACATAATCAGCTTGATCTTATCTCTTCTCAGACTTTAGAAAGGCTTGTCGGAAAGACAACGTCAAGGAGTCTGAAATGACCACCCTTCGCTTGTTTTATTAAGGAGCAGATCCCCACCCCGCCGTCCATGGGGGGCGTCATTGCTAACTTCCTCTTGCTGCCACTTGGCAAATGCTCTGATCGTCAGAGAGAACACTGTCCCCGCGGCCGCGTGGAGCTCCCGGAACTACATTACCCAGAAAATACGCGCGGAAATGAGCCAATGACAGGACAAGAGGAGGTATTTCCTTGAGACTGTATTGCGTCGGGGTGGGACTTCCGGCGTTCTTTTCTTGGCGGGTTTTCGGTCTTCTCTCGGTCCGCTCCTGTACCCGGAGGTTAGAGGCTCCGAAATGCAGGGTCGTGGTGGAGATGTCAGGACCGAGTAGGCAGGAGAGTCATGGTTACCGCCTCATAGACACGGGTGCGAGGCTCTTCGACTCTGCCTGGATGACCCACGCTGAGACGTGGACAAGGACGCCCGTGCCCGGTGCCACAGCCGCCGCCCCACCCTCGACTCGCGGCCCCCGGCCCGGCTCCGCCCATAGAGTCCACTGGTGGCCCGGGAGCGGGCAGCCTGTCAGGGCCTGCAGCCCAGGCCCCGGCGTCCCGAACGTGAGGCACTCATGGGTGACACAAGGATTGATGGGGGTTGCAGAGCGTGACGGTCTGAGGGCCGTATGTGAAGATGTTCAGATGTTCATGGGCCACTGACCCACCAGCAAGTCTTTATTGTTTTCTTTAGGAGCAAGATGGAGCGGGCCCAGAGTCAAGTTCCAGAGGTGGTCCGTCTGTTTGGAGGTAATGAAAGGTTTGAATTGGAGGAGGATGGTGGCCTTTTCGAGGTGCCACCAGAGAAGAAAACAAACGATGGAGGAGGGGGCAGGGAAGAGGAGCACAGGAGACGGTTACCACTCTTGCCTGCTGCCGGGTTCATGGACCACAGAGGCAGCCTTGGAGGTGGAAAAATATGATTAATATGGTTCACAGGAGGGGAGTGCAGGTTGTCGTGCCAATGCTGTTGGTAGGTCAGCAAGAGGAGGGTCGCCATGGCTGGTGTAGCTCAGTGGGTTGAGCGCAGGCCTGCAAACCAAAGGGTTGTGGTTCCATTCCCAGTTTTGGGCCTATACCTGGGTTGTGGGCCAGGTCCCCAATAGAGGGTGCGTAAGAGGCGACCACACATTGATGTTTCTCTCCTCTCCCTCCCTGCTCTCTAAAAATAAATAAAATATTCACAATAAAAAAAAGAAAGAAAGAGGAGGGTGCATGCTGAGGAGTAGTGCTTGTTTAATATTTTTTTATTAATTGATTTTAGAAAGAGAAAGCCATCGATTTGTTGTTTCACTTACTTATGTATTCATCAGTTAATTCTTGTATGTGCCCTGACCGGGAATTGAACCCACAACCCTGACATATCAAGATGACACTCTAACCAACTGAAGTACTCAGCCAGGACTATAATACAGTATGACTAACTGTAGTCACCATATTGTACATTAAATCCTGATAACTTATTCATCGTATAAATGCAAATGTGTACCCTCTGACTAACGTGTCCTTATTTCCCTCAGTCCTCTGCTTATGCTCTTCTACTTTTGCTTTCTCAGTTTAACTTTTTTTTTTTTCTTTTTTAAGGTTCTCCATGTAAGTATCACTATACAGTACTTGTTTTTCTCTGTGGGTTATTTTACTTAGCGTAATGTCTTGCTGGTTCATCCATGTTGTTACAAGAGGCAGTTTTTCCTGCTTTTTTTAAAAAGTAAATATCTTTTTAAAAAAGATTTTACTTATTTATTTTTAGAGAGAGGAGAAGGGAGGGAGAGAAAGAGAGAGAAACTCATATGGCCCCCACTGGGGACCTGGCCCACAACCCAGACATATGTCCTGAGTGGGAATCAAACCAACGACCCTTTGGTTTGCAGCCGGTGCTCAGTCCACTGAGCTGCACCAGCCAGGGCTTTTCCTACTTTTTTATGGTGACATAGTGTTGTATGCATGTATTTGTGTGTGTTGTGTGTATCTTTGTGTGTTCTTACCACATTTACTTTATTTGTTCACGCAGTGATGGTCACAGTTTGTTTCTATAAATTGACTATTGTGAATAATGCTGTAAGAAATGTGCACATGCTGATGTGTCTTGCCAGTGTTGATACTGTTTTTTTAGGTTATACACGGGGGGACCCCCCAAAAAGGAAATTATATTCTGTAGGGCAGCCCCCTTGCAACAGGCTTCCCTGGCCAGGTGAGTGTTCTACAAACCCACCTGTATTAGCATACCAGCTGTCATTGTTGTGAGAGGCTGCATTCAGCTTCAGTGAATTATTTTTGAAGACTCTCTCAAGCATTTGTCCATTTCATGATGGGTGTTTTATGAGTGCACCTGCCCACACTGCGCTGAGTATTCAGCAGTTTTTGACCAAAAAAATGGCATAACCGCTGTGCCCCACCCTCCTTATTCACCCAGTCTCACCCTGAGTGACTTTTTTGTTTTCCTTGATGAAAAGCCCTCTAAGAGAAATGTTTTGCAATGTGAAGAGATGAAACAAAAATGGCAGAAGCAGTAAAAGGCATTCAAACAAGTTCAAAAATTATTTGAGCAGTGGGGAAAAAGTCTCAGGTGTGTTGCATCAAGTGGAGAGTACTTTGAAGGTAACTGAAATTTAAACATGTAAAAATAAACACACATTTTTAAAAAAGATTTTATTTATTTATCTTTAGAGGGGAAGGGAAGAAGAGAGGGAGAGAAACATCAATGTATGGTTGCCTCTTGTGCGTCCCCTGCTGGGAACTGGCCTGCAACCCAGGCATGTGCCCTGACTGGGAATCTAACCGCGATCCTTTGGTTCACAGGCCCGCGCTCAATCCACTGAGCTACACCAGCCAGGGCAATACACAATTTTTAAAAAAATTTTTATTTATTTTATGTTTAGAGAGTGGGAAGAGAGGGAGAAAGAGAGGGAGAGAAACATCAGTGTATGGTTGCCTCCCATGCTCCCCCTACTGGGCACCTGGCCTGCAATGCAGGCCTGTGCCTTGACTGGCAATCAAACCAGAGACCCTTTGGTTTGCAGGCTGGAGCTCAATCCACTAAGCCACACCAGCCAGGGCTGAAAGTGGCAAATTTCTAATGGTAAAATGAACATTCACTTTATATAGGAGATTTCACAGTAGAAAAGGGCACAGATGTGTGGGGAATGTGGAACTTTATTGTTTTGTGTAAGGACACTGGTAATAACTCTGGGAGCCATCTCTCTGAACTGATTCTCACATGTGAACCTGCACAGTGGCGAGATTCCCCATAAGCTTTGGTTTTGGGGAAGGTGTGGATATGTTGCATTTTCTAACCTGCCCAGGGTTCTTGCCCGGTTTCTATCCCTGCCATTTTCTGTGGCCAAAGGCATTTGACTTCTGTCACCTGGCAATTCTATATCCGTTATCAGTCATCATCCCAGTGAGCTCAGTGAAGTCAATTCTGTTCTGCCATGTACTAGAGCAAATGTGGAGTAACCTGAACTTGGGTGGGGGGGTGTCAGGGTTTCTTCTTCACTACCTTGGACATGGATTTGTGTTGACATTGGCACACAGAATATCATGTGAGTTTGGTGGGCAGCTTTCAACATAGACTACCATTTCCAGGGTCATGTGGGTCTCATGTGATACCTGTGATGAGTTTTTCTAGCTTGCACATCACAAACATGAGAAATGCCTGTTGCACATTGCTTTGGCTTGTATAAAAATGAAGGCCTTCCTATTTAAGACCTCTTTAATCTTGTATGTTCTGTTACTGTGTGGGCTAGTGTATAAACTGATAGTGGGTTCTGCAAACATGAAGGGGAGAACAATTTTATGTGGATCTCTATCCCTTCACAGGTATGGTATTAAGGCAGAAAAAGCTCATCAGTTTGACTAAATTTGTATTGCTGCATCCAGAATGTTTGTGACAGTGACTAACAGGATCAATTTGTACACTAATTTTAGCACCTTCAGGTGTGTTAATCTCATGTGTCTGAAGTTATGGACAGAGAAAATAATCTAACATTTTTGTGGATTCCTGTAGCCTCTCAATGAAAAGAGGGCATACTTCACAGGCTGGATAAAAAGGAGAAAAGGGGATTTGTAGTCTGGAGTTGTGGCTCCTGTGACCCAGGCAGCATCCCTGCTGATTTGTGTTCATTTGTCCCTATGTTTGCTGCCATTGAAAGAAGACTTCCCCAGAGGACATGAGGATGGAGATGTGGAATCAATACTGGGTTTCCAAACCTGTTTTCCAAAAAGAGTGGATTGTGCTTTTTTTTTTTTTTTTAATTTTAAGCCAATTTTTAACGTTTTGTTGAGGTATAATTTACATATACAAACCTGCATATATTTTTAAGATTTTGTTTACTTTTGGAGAGAAGAGGGAGAGGGAAAGAAATATCAATGTGTGATTGCCTCTTGCACACTCCTTGCTGGGGACTTGACCCACAACCTAGGCATGTGCCCTGACTGGGAATCGACCTGGCAACCCTTTGGTTTATAGGCTGGCGCTCAATCCCCTGAGCCACACCAGCCAGGGCTGTATATATTTTTAAGTGTACAGTTTGACAAGTTTTGACATGAGTGTGAACCTCGAAAGCCATCATCGTAGTCCTGATAGTGTCCCTAACTGTCACGTTATATTTCCCTCATTTTCAATTATTATCCTGCTCTTTCCACATCTCCCGGTAACCATTGATTTACTTTACCTTACCATACCTTCTATGCATTTTCTTGAATTTATATGATTGCAATCATAAACTGTTTATTCTATTGTTTTCTTTCTGATTTCTCATATGTTTCATAATTGACTAAGATTTGTCAGTGATATTTTACAGTAGATCATTTTTCCCCCTTTGTAGTAGTCTTATTTTTGGATATACCATTTTTAGTTTATCCATTCATCTTTTATGAGTGTTCAGCTTATTTCTAGATTTTGACTGTTGAAAATAAAGCTATTATAAACATTTGTCTCAGTTCCTTATATGGGTGTATATTTGTTTTTGGCAACAACTTAAGAGTTCAGGGCAGATGAATGTTGAACTCGAAGAAACTGCAAGACTCTGATTTAAAATGATTGTTCCTTTTCTCATTCCCACCTGCAGTATGTGAAACTTCAGTTCCTCCCAATCCCTGTCAGCACTTGATATGGTCAGTCTTTTCATTTGAGCACTATTCATAAATAATGTGAGCTCTGGCTATTTACCTTTTTCTAAAAAATCCTCACCTGAGAATATTTTTTCATTGTTTTTAGAGAGAGGGGAAGGGACAGGGAGGAAGAAACAGGGATGTGAGAGAGAAGCATCAACCGATTGCTTCCATACACACCCACACTGGGGATCAAAACCACGACCTAGGCATGTGTCTTGACCATGAGGGTGGTGGTATTGAGGGACATTTTGCTGTGTGCAGTCATTGTTTCTAAATACTAGAAGGACATTTTCTCATTTTTTCCTTAAAACTTTTTGTGTCACGCATAATGTCTCACCCACAAAAAACCATACACATTTAAATTTTTGTCTGTATTAATATAAAGTTGAGGTGTCCAGTAACATAAGTTTAGCCTCAGTTTGTAGTGTTTGCTAATTTCCAAAGTGTAAATTTCCCACCAAGAAAGGGAGGTGCTCAGAAAAGGAGCTGAAAAATTCTACTGGGGACCCTGGGTGTTTGGTGGACAGCTAAACTCTGCTTGTGCAAGAGGAGACTTTGCAAAGACAGGCAGAGAACAGGGGGTGCTGCCAGCCGGCTGGAGGTTGCGGAGACTCCACAGGCTGCAGATGTGAGCATTGAGGTATGCTAGATGTGAGGGACCTTCCTGAGCACCATGGGGGTGATAGAGGAGACCCCAGTAGCCTCATCACTGTAGTGACAAGGTCAGACATTTCCGAGTTGCCTTTGATCTTGCCTGGTAAGTTCTCTGCCTCTCAACTGTTGTCTCCTTCAGGTGATTTTTAACTTTTTCTTTCTCTAATTTTTGGTCTTCACAGGTATTTATCTTCCATGCATTTCACCACTGCTCTGGGTCACTTTTCCCGCCCTGATCCCAGGAAGATGTACTGGGTACTGGGGTTGCTGCTGGTCTTATCTGGTCCTGGCAGGGCCTCTGAGAAGGTTAGGCCCAGGTGCAACCTGGTGGCTGGTCCTCTAGGCACCCTATGAGGGGTAGGGTCCGCACCAGGCTCTCCCTGCTCCTGCATTCCCCAGGGCACCTGGGGAGTCCTTTTTCTCTGTGGACTCAAGTACTTCAGGTCATGGTGCCGTGTGTGATCTGAGGCCAAATATTGGAGGAAACAGCAAGGAATGGGGTAAGTCAGGTGGAGTGCAGGGTACAGGATGCTGGGAGACTACAGTGAGGAGCCACAGAACCACTGTGCCTGTGATGGGAGGGCCAGGCACCCTGGGGGCTGGAGGGCACACCTAGTGGGAGTCACTCCCCTGCTGAGTTGATTTAGGAGGGACCCTCCTGGGTGAGTCCCACTTGCCCCTCTGAAGGCTCATCTCCCAGTGCTTGTTCCCAAGGCAACACCCTGCCCGGAATTCCTGGTTGCTTTTGCCCCGGGAGGCCCTGAGGGATGCAGCTTAGTGCACTCAGTCCCCACTGCCCAGCAGCTCCTGGTCCAGCACCACATGTGCAACCATATAGTCTTCAATAAACGGGGTTGGGAAGACTAGATCCTATTTTACGCCCTACACAAAACCCAATTCAAAATTCATCTAGCTTACAGAAGGTAATACCAGTTGAAAGCACATCAAGAATTGTTAGGAAATACATTAGAAGCATTATAAGTGGGTTATAAAACATGATTATCTTTAAAAAAAATATGATTCTCGGCCTGGCTGGTGTGGTCCAGTGGATTGAGTGCTGGCCTGCAAACCAAAGGGTCTCTGGTTGGTTTTTCAGTCTAGATCACACACTTGAGTTGCTGGGCCAGGTTCCCAGTAAAGGGTGTGCGAGAGGCAGCCACACATTGCTGTTTCTCCCTTCCCCCATCTAAAATAAATTTTAAAAAATCTTTAAAAATATATGGTTATCTTCAATGCAGAAAAAAATTAAATCCATTCATATTAGAAAAAACTACCACAGTGCATAGAAACATACAGCCTTAACTTGACATTTATCAATAAAAACTACAATAAATCTGAATTTTAGTAATACCAGAAATCTTGGCTTTCCATGTAAGGAGCCACAGGCCCACTTAGCAACTGAACATAGCTGTTATTAAATGCTTAACTATCACACCTGACATTCTAGCTGGTGCTATACAGAGGCAAAGGAGAATTTAATTAGAATACCATTTACAGATGTATAATTTCTCAAATTACGGTTATCCACCTAGAAATTAAAAAAAAATAGTATCATAAATATCTGGAGTATTTATGACAGTTCAAGTTAACCGTACTTAAGGTTAGTATTCAAAAGTAGGTTACATTTCCACAAGTGAGAATCACAGGGCAAAAAGGAAATTTTTAAAAAACTATTGTTTGCCTTATAACCAAACACTATTTTTTTTGTTGATACTGAAGATAAAATTAACAAAATGTGTGGTGAAGACTGCAAATTTTCTATTAACATTGTCTTCTCCCCTTCCTGGGCCCATGTCTGCCCACTCATTCCCCTTTTCCTTGTGGCTTGGTCATGAGATTTATGTTGTGAATGACATAAGAATAAAATGATTGTGCCTATACCTGCCTGTCCTTGGATCATAGGGTATTACTTAGACTGCTGTCCTTCAGTCTTTCAGCTGACAGGCATTGTATTATAGAAGCTGCCTACGCCACTGGTCAGTTCGGCAGAACGTCAGCACCAACATGCTAGTCATGTGAGCATGCTGTCTTAAATGTGTATTTCGTTCATTTTTAATCTTCACCCAAGGATATTTTATTACTGATTTAAGGGAGAGTAAAAGAGAAACATTGATGTGAGACAGAAATATTGATCCGTTGGCCTCCTGTACATGCCCTGACTAGGGATTGAACCCTCAATCTAGGTTTGTGCACTGAATGGGAAAGGAACCCACAACATTTTAATGTACAAGACAATGCTCCAACCAACTGAGCCATCCGGCCAAGGTAAGAGTGGATTCTTTACCAGCAATCAATCCTCTCCATCTCTTGCCACTTGAGTGGCCAGAATCACCTCAAGGCAACATCTGCAATATACAGAAAATTCTAATTATTGGTAAATGGAGCAAGTGATAATTATCACTGAAACCAAGGGGTTGGGGAATCTTGTCTAATGTTAACAATTAGTAGTTCTGCGTCATGATTTTGACAGCTTACTGTTGTCAAGCGTATTGATTTATATGACCAGGAATTGGCCAAACAGTATTTAAATAGTCATTTTTTGGCCCAGTTGGTTAGAGTGTGGATCTGATATAAACAGGTTGCAGGTTGGATCCCCAGTCAGGGCACATACAAGGAGCAACCAATGAATGCATAAATAAGTGGAACAACAAATCAAAGTTTTCTATCTCTTCCCCTTCCACTCTCTAAAATCCACCAATAAAATTAAAAAAAAAAAATTGGGGGCATGGTAGGGTGAAAATGGAGAAAACTACTTGAACAACAAGTAAAAAAATAAAGTGCAGCCCTGGCTAGTGTGGCTCAGTGGATTGAGCACCTGCCTGCAAACCAAAGGGTCGCCAGTTCAATTCTCGGTCAGGGCACAAGCCTGGGTTGCGGGCCAGGTCCCTAGTTGGGGGTGCATGAGAGGGAACCACACACTGATGTTTCTCTCCCTCTCTCTCTCCCTCCTTTCCTCTCTCTAAAAATAAATAAGTTCTTCGAAGAAAAACAAAACTTGGTTTCCTTCCTTGGTGCTGTGATGTGCCAAGTTGTTATGGGTTGGGACTACCTGTTCCTGTGTCCTGTCTTCGTTATTTGCATCATTCAAGTCCCATATACTTACACTTCTTGGGAATGTTGGGGAGTCTTTGGTTTTTCATAGGATGGATGTAAGCTCAGGATCAGTAAAAAGGGCTCTGAGGGAACATGGTCCTGAACAGTGGAATGTAGGGGAAGGGCATGACATTCAAATGACATCAGAAACCTATTCTGTTTAACTAGTATTCAGTGCTAATACGAGTGGCCACCCACTGTTTCTGCAGTTTTAGCTGTGGCAGGATCTGTTTGACCAAGGATATGAGCTCACTCCGGGGGTGCTGGCAGATTGTGGATTGCAGGTGTGTGTCCCTCTGTTTGCTGGTTGGCCTCAATTGAGGCCACGTGGGTCTTACCACAGTTGTTTCCCACGTGATCCACGTCTGTATGATTTGTTTGTCATGTGTTTCCTGGTGCTCAAGCAAGTGCCAAATGCCACTCGAATTTGAGCCATACATTTCATGATTGTATGTCTGTGCAGACCAACCGTCATCAATATCAGAAGCAGTGAATTGGGGTGAAACCTTTAGAAGCCATGTGGACAGAGCCTTGCTTGTGAGGAACTGCATGTGCCATGTGTCAGGGAAGCCATTTATCTTCAGAGTGGTTGGGAAGAACTTCTTAGCCAGCTCTGAATTTCTCCAGCAACTGGTACCTCACACAAGGGGGAAGACAAAAACAGCTGGTTTTCAGAGTGGGCCAGCCTTGAACAGGGGAAAATCTTACCATACTGGGGAGGACGCATGAACGCCTTCAGCCACAAACACATTTGCTCGGCACCACAGAGTCCTCACTAGAGGAAGTTGTATTGTGTCCAATGGATGTGGGAAATCTTTTAGCAAAGGCCACAGCCCCATTAAACATCAGAGTTTTCACACTGGAGAAGGGGCTTTTTTTTACTATAAGTAATTTTTTTCAATTATAGTTGACATACAATATGTTAGTTTTAGGTGTACATCCCAGTGATTAGACATGTATGTAACTTACTAAGTTATCACCCTGATCAGTCTTGTACACTTCTGGCACCATACATAGTTATTACAATATTGTCGACTATATTCCCTAAGCGGTACTTTACACCCTGTGACTATTTTGTAACTACCCATTTGTACTTTTTAAAAAAACAATTTGATTGATTTTTAGAGAGAGGGAAGGAGAGGGCGAAAGAGAGGGAGAGAAACATGGGTGTGAGAAACATTGATTGGTTGCCTCTGGAACCCACAACCCAGGCATGTTCCCCAACTAGGAATTGAACTGACCACCTTCTGCTTTGCCGGGTCACAGCCAACCAACTGAGCCACAACAGTCAGGTCCCAATTTGTAGTGCTTAATCCCTTCACCTTTTTCATCTATCCCCACAAACCCCCTTCCATCGAAAAGATGACAGGAACAGGTGAACAGCTTTCTTTTGGGGTCTCAAACTCTGCATGCTTCAGAGTGGACAGTGTGATGGCAGAATACAGCTCTCTCTCCAGTTTTCCGTTAGTTTTCATGGCTGCCCAGGGCCTCCAAGGAAAGACTGCAGCATTTTGTGGTTTAATTTCAGCCCGAATGGTATGGGATCTTGCGGCTCCAGAGGTCAGTCAGTGGAGGGGGCAGTTGTGATAACCTTAGGTGCTTCTCAGAACAATGTGCAATGTTCCCTTGTTTACTGGAGATACTGCATTGTACTCAGCACTGGTGAGGGAAATCTGCTCCCCAGGTCCTGCAGAGGAGCTCTGGGCCCTGATGTCCACAACTCCATAGAGTATTATCGCAGCTGTTGTGATTAGCTGGGCAGGGGAGTCATGCTACAGAAACACGAGGTTTACCAGGGTAGGGCAGGGGTGTGGGGGGAAGAGTACAAGACTGACACAAACTTGTTGGCATGTGCCTGTTGTAAAGGGGCATCCACAGTGTACCAGTCACAATGGCTATGAAGGATGAGCAGGGATGAAAATTCTCAGCACCTCCAGAACTGTATATCTTGTGTAGTGAGGTCACTGTGAGAGGAAAATTCTAAATGTATTGTGGATATCTGGGCTGTTCACTTCAACGCTATTGCAGTGCAGGAAACTTGAGGATAAAGAAGCCAGCTCTGTGGCATTGTGAGCAAATTACATTCCTGTTGAATCAGGTGCAAACTAATTCATTGTTCATCAATATTTGCTATCCCTTAGGCAAGGAATCCCTCTAAAGGCATGAGGAAAGAGATGGAATCAATATAGATTTGCTAAACTGATTTTCCATAAAGCGCAGGAAATCCAGAACTTTAGTTTGAATCATATTTCTAGAGCTTTAATAAGGCATAAACAACTTCGTATATGTTGTTTATATGTAAATTGTGCAATTTCCTAAGTTTTAGCTTTCATATAAACCCATAAAACCATCATCACGGTCATGATAATGAACTTTCCCATTGCCCTCTTTCCTGACCCCTGCTCAAGTACAGGTAAAAGTTTATCTACAAAGTCACAGAAGTAGAAGAGAGCCAGCAGAGCTGTGTGGGCTCAGGAGACAAGTTATGGAGACAAAAGAAGGGGCCTTGGAGCTTAGGAGAAAGAAAGGCAGAGAGAATGCACCAAGATTTAAAGAGGGGGGAAGGCTGGATTCTGCTCAAGGGGGAGAAGAGCCACAACCCCCAACCTACCACACCCCACCATTTTCTTCTTTTTTACTGTGTTCCTTTTAATGATCTCTCTCTTTCTTGGCTATGTAGGCAACCATTGGTTCACAATCCATTTTCTAGACTTTTATTTTTTGTTTTTTCATGTACTATGTATTGCTTTATTTTCATCAGAGTAAGAAGTAGCAGGAATTTTTTTTTAAGATTCATTTTTATTTTTTAGAGAGAAGGAAAGGGGAGAAGAAAGAGAGAAAGAGAAACTTCCATGTGCAAGAGAAACATCAGTCATTTACCTCTCTTACACCCTCAACTGGGGATGTGGTTTGCACCCCAGGCATGTGCCTTGACTGGGAAAGAACCTGTGACCTTTAGGTTTGCAGGCCAGCATTCAACCTACTGAGCCACACCAGCCAGGGCAGCAGCAAAAACTCTTAATTGGAGACATTTCAAAGACTTTACACATCCACATACATATTCATACTCACATTCACACACATGGAATGCCCAGTTAATGTCAGTTTTTAGATAGGAGAATTTGGAATTTTTTTCTTCATATTTTTCTATAGTGATTGATTTTTTTTTCTATGAGCAAAGGCTTTGGGTATCTCTCCACTTCTTTTACTCTCCTTTCAGTTGGTGTTACAGTTGAAAGTTTCCTTTGTTCTTCCTTCCTGAGTTTATGGTAATTGAATGCTTCATGTAGGAGAGGTGTGGCACTCTGTGCATTAATGGCAGGTGAAGAGAGGGAGGGCATTGATCGGGCCCCTACTACTGGAACAGTGTTGAATATGGCATGCCCTCAAAAAACATAGTTCTGGAGGCTGGTAGTCTTAAGATCAAAGTGGAGTTCAATTCAGGTCCTGGTGAAAGCCCTCTTCCTCATTTGCAGAAGGCCACCTTCACCGTATGTCCTCTCGTGTGGCCCATTTTGTAGACTTTTAAATGATTTTCACAGAGTGTTTACATTTCTATGCTTCTGAGTAGCCTCGTGTGGCTTAGTTATTTAGAAATTCATCAATGATCCTTATACATATATCATTTTTATGGTGCTGAGAAGTATAATGTTCTGTAGATATAGCACTATTTGTTTATTCCTTTGTTTGTTTATACATACTTATTTCCAGTTTTTGACCATTCCAAATAAAACTGTTATAGATATTTGAAACCAACTCCTCATATATGTTTATTTTACTTATTGTTACTGGGCCAAACCAGGTTCAGTTACTCTGTAGGTGACAGCCAAAAGACAATTCTGTGATCATATGTTTCAGAAGGAACTTTACTGCAAGTAGACAAGTAAGGACACACTGGGAGTCACTGCCCAAAGCAGTGTGTCTCTGAACAAAGGATCAGATTAGTCTTTTTAAAAAAATATTTTATTTGTATTTTTAGAGAGAGAAGAAAGGGAGAGAAACATCAGTGTGTGGTTGCCTCTCCTGTGCTCTCTCCTGGGGACCTGGCCAGCAGCACAGGCATGTGCCCTGACTACAAGTCAAACTGGTGACCCTTTGCTTCATGGTCTTGTGCTCAATCCACTGAGCCACACCATCCAGGGCAAGATTAGTCTTTTTTCAGGGAAATCATGCATAAACATCAAGTTGAGCTTTGTCATCACACATATAGGTGAAGACATTCCTGCACTTGCATAGACAACATACCTTTACCTACGTTGAATGTTCAAAAATAGTGGAACATCTCCACACTTGGAAGGAGATTTTAGTATTATAATGAAGGTATAATAAAGAAAAAAATTCATGAGGAGATTACTAGAGGGTCCTCCAAGCAGCACTGGTCTCATGGGGTTTCTACAGGATCACCCCCCTTTTTGGGGGGAGTTTTGTCCTTTTTTAAATATTTTTAAAAATATTTTACTTATTTATTTTTAGAAAGAAGGGAAGGGAAGGAGAAAGAGAGGGAGAAAAACATCAATGTGTGGTTGCTTCTCACGTGTCCCCCCGCACTGGGGATCTGGCCTGCAACCCAGGCATGTTCCCTGATCGGGAATCAAACCGGTGACCCTTTGGTTTCCAGCCCACGCTCAATCCACTGAGCTACACCACCCCTTTGCTCTTGCAAAACATGCTGGACTGCCTGAAAAACAGCTCTGGCAACTGTCAGTGTCAGGGATGGCATAGGTATGGAAGGAAGTTTAATCAAGTCTCAAGCCTTTAGATTAAACTCTTAGCATATTACATGGTTATAAAAACCTTGTTAAATCTAGGATGATCTGTGTGGGTTTACAGGTTAATCTAAGCAAAATTTTGAATTTTTGAAAGTTTTGAAAAGATGTCCTACCCGAGGACATCTTTTCATTGCTTTTAGAGAGAGGAGAGGGAGAGAAAAAGAGGACATCCATTGGTTGCCTTTGTATGCACCCCAACTGGGGATCGAACCTGTAACATTTTGATTTACAGGATGATGCTCCAGCCAAGTAAGCTACACCAGCAAGGGCAACCACAGCATTTTTTAGAACATGTAAACTTTGTACGCTCCCACAGAAGTCAAGTTAGGATTTATCATAGTATCACTTAAAATCCATAATATTATTTCACTTGTTTCCATTAATAGTCAATAAGTTATTAAATAACAGTAAATGAGTGCTTGAGATTAGAGGTTAGGGAACATCAGACTTGAAAAAATACAAGCTAGTTACCATAAACGTATACTAACAAATATTTCTGGAAGGATACACAATAATTGATGGTAACTATTATAGAGAATGGGTAATGGAATATGAGAATGAGGATATAGCCTTTATTGTACGTATACGCACAGAAATCTATCCCCAATTTTCTAAACAAAAAGAATAGGTTTTTGTAATACATATTTAAAAAACTATATGCACTTTATTCACATCCTCTCTCCACCTACTCTCTTCCTCTCACCATTATTCAGCAACCCTCACGGTCCGGCCAAAGTGTGAACACATTTGCTTGTGGTCCCTGGATCTCTGGGAACTACATTGCTCAGAGGTCCTTGCGCGGAGACCAACGTGATAAGCCAATGGTGGATCAGAATGAGACACTCCGGTGCGTGCGCATCCCGCCAAGGCGGGACTTCCTGCCTCTTCAGGGTGGCGGTCATTTTGGCTCCGCAAGGGTCTTTTCATCCCGAGTCTCGAGAGTCTCGAGAGTCTCGAGCGCGGTGGGTCCAGGAAAACCCGCTGAAACCTAGAAGGCGCGAGCGTAGCGATCACGGGCCGTACAGACGCCGGTGTGAGGGTCAGCAACGCCGCCCAGGTGACCCCTGCCAGGGCTGGGACAAAGACCGCGGTGTCCGGGGCCCCGTCCTTTCCTGCCGCTCCCACCGCTCCCGCCTCGCCCACAGAGTGATGGCGGCCGCCTCGCGCCAGGTTGAAGTGAGTGCGCGTGTCCCGGGCCCTCCCCCCTCAGCCATCTAGCCCTGCATCCCGAGTGCTGGTTGCTGGTCCTGTCCAGCAGCCTAGGCCCCGGCGTCCCGGACCTTGAGGCGCTTGTGGGTGACACAGTGTGTGACGAGGGTGGGAGAGGGTGACGGGCTGAGGAGCCGCGGAGTGAAGATGTGCAGGGGCGGCTGAGCCGGGAGGATCCAGGACCCTGGGGTTCTCCCGAACGCCCTTGGGGAGCAGAGAGTTAGGAGTGGCACCTCCATTCAGGGGTTGTGCCTCCATTCTAAGGGCCTGGGGATCGTGAAAGGTTGAGGACAGAAGAGGAACACAGAGCTGGGTTAGGACTTTTAATTTCTTCCATAAGCTGCCCAGAGAGAACGAGATTAGAATGGTGATGATGAGACACTGAGAGTTGAGCCCTTGTCCAAGGTCGCAAAGCTGGTAAGAGGAGCACTGAGGACAGACGCTTGGCTGGAGGTCACCAAACTCCAGGGCTGGGCCTGGATGCAGCTGAGACCTGCTTATCAGGAGCTCTAAGGGTGGTTGACCGTGTCTTCTCACAGGTTCCGAAGGTTGAAAAACCGATAATGTAAACTAGAGGAGGACCGGGTTTCCATGCCCCTCTCTGGTTCTTACACCACCCAGATGGTGTCTGGAATTGCGATGCTCAGGTGAACAGATGTTCACCTGTTTTCCCAACTGTTGGGTCTGAGACCTTTAGAGATACCCCAGGCCTGCCTGGGATTATGGTGTCCCCAGACTCTTCCCTTGGTATTTTACCAGCTCTTGGATGTGGGGAACCTTGGGATACCCCCAGTGCCTGTGTCCTGAATGTAGGGTACAGGTAACATGAAGGTGCTGCCATTTCTTTACGACCAACATAAACAGGTGTGGAAGCATAACCCAGGGCCAGACACCAGCATGTGCAAATTCTTGGAGGTGCCACTGAGCCGGGAATTGGTATAGCAGGACTCCACTCTTTTTGTTAAGCACAAAGCGGGGGTGGGGGTGGGGGCTGGGATGGGAGTAAAAGGCAGAAAACTGTACTTGAACAACAAGTAAAATTAAAAAAAAAAAAGAACAAAGCAGGGTGGTTGTAATCTGGCCTGTGATGTAGCTGCCTAAGAAGTTGGGCCTCTGTTATGGACATCAAGGGAAGTTTGGAGAAGAGGAAAGAGTTCATCTTTCCTAGATGTAACAGGCTCCCCTGGCTGCTTGTGGAAAGCAGATTATAGGGTTAAAGGAGGTTGGCAGGGAGCCCAGGTGGAGGCAAGAGCTCTAATCCAGATGAAAATTGATGGCCAGGAGTGGTGGCTGTGGAGGTGGAAGATGAGGTTGGATTCTGGGTCCATTTTTAAAGAAGGTAAGGGAAAAAAGGAAGAGTTAGGAACAACTCTAGGAAGTGATGGGAGCTCCATCATCTAGGCTGGGGAAGACGGTGATAGGTTAATTTTTCCTTGCAAATATGAGAAGTTTTGTTTGAGCCCTGTGAAGAGTCTGAGAAGTTTCAGAGAACAGTGAGGGGAGACATCAAGCAACTGGACACACAAGTTTAAAAATCTGGAGAGGGGTCCAGGATGGAGACATGTGGACGTGGGGTAGACCACGGTGGAGCTGTGGATCCGCATGTAGGAGGGGAATGCGGTTCATGGTGGTAATGCTAATGAGTGCTTCAAAAAGAAGAGGGTGCATGCTGAAGGAGAGAAGTGATTGTGGGAAGGGTGTGCCAGGAGGTTGGGCGGGAAGCCAAGGCTTCTATGGAATGAATGGACATGAGATGGGTCGGGAGGCAGAGGAGTAACTGAGAGATAGAGGACAGTGCACTGCTTGTCCACTACTGCAGGATTTACCACAATTTTGTGGTAAATTTTGACGGGATCTGGGGAGTTTCTGTCTTGCTGGTTGATAAGATTTGGGGCAAAAATGTGGTCATTGTGTCACTGTGCCTATAAAAGAGACCATTAGGGCTGGGCATTTAGGGAAGGTTGGGTGGAAAGAGGAGGCTTTTGGCTATTGCAGTGACAGTACATGCAGTGCAGAAGTGGAAGGGGGTTATTATCTGAAATTCACATATGGTTCTTGGTGGCTGCTAATTCAAGTAAAGATCATTGACAGGCAAGAAGGACTGCAGAGCCTCATTTGGGACTTTTCTTGGCTGTGGGATCTGGCAGAGTACTGGGGTTTTGCTGGATCCTGTTTGACTATGTCATACACCCTCTGATGCCATGGGTCGTGAACATGGGTGAGTCTGGCGAGATGCCCTTGATGTGAAGCAGGAATGTGGCAGAGCTGAGGGAGTGAACCTGCCGTCTGAAGATGTGAGAGCAGTTTAGCTTACTGTATGATGTGTACATTGTGAGGAAGCATGACCTGAGTGCCCCATGTTTGGCCATGTCTTGGAGGCACAATATGGGAAGCTGCAGGTAAGTTGCTTGTCAGGAAGGATGCAGACCAGGTTCAGAGAGTAGGTGGCATTTATCTGCCCCACTGGCTGTTGTTGCTGAGTGTGAGATCAGTGATTAATGGGACTGCAAGCAGATAACATCACTGGCACCAGGGCCTCGTATCTCTGAGGTGTGGAACCCTGGAGGAGGATAAGCATTGGGAAAATATGTGAGGAGTTGGGTAGTGATTTCTCAGAGACTGTTCATGGTTTCATTCGTATTAATCCTGACAGGTTTGTGTGACCCTTGAGGATGTCGCCGTCTATTTCTCCAGGACAGAATGGCGCCTCCTTGATGAAGCTCAGAGACGCCTGTACCTCGATGTGATGCTGGAGAACTTTACCCTTGTATCCTCACTGGGTAAGACCCTCACTCTCCCCTGGCGACCTTGACTAGGGTTTGCATTGCACTGTGCCTTCTGTTCCCTAGGGTGTGCTCAGTCCTCACATGTGGACTGTGGGTGCTATTTGCTTTTCCAGTATTTGGAGTAGATCTTGGACTTAGCAGGGCTGGTTTGTTTGCATTGCCCCCTTTTCTCCCTGCCACCCAAATATCTGTTCTTCAAACCCTCATAGGGAAGGATTTGAGGCCAGTAGTCTTACAGGGAGCCTAATGATTTTACCTTGTTTGCTCTTTCCCTGGTTGGTTTCATGCATCCCGGTAGATGGCACTTATGTGTCTCAGATTTTTCTTCCGTTTATTTGACATTTCCTTGTGCTCGTGTGTGCCAGCTATTATAGGCATTGTCACAGCTATTATGATTACCATGGGCTACTTTCAAGACTGTTCTATATGGTTCTGTTTGTAGTATTCAGATCTTTTTTTCTTTTTTCAGCTTTGAGGAGGTATAATTGACAAATAATATTGTACATATTTTAAATGTATAATGTCATGTTTTACTGTATATACACATTTTGAAATGATTAGTACAATCAAATGAATACATCTATCACCTCCTATATAGGGCTTGATACTATTTTATTTACCTATTTTAGAGCGAAAGAAGGGAGGGAGAAAAAAAGGGTGAGAACCATTGACATGTGAGAGAAACATTCATCACTTGGTTCCCCTTTGCATCTTGATTAGGGACTGAACCTACAACCCAGCCATGTGCCCTAACCAGGAATTCTTCACTTTGCCAGAGGACCCCCAACCAACTGAGCTGCAGTTGGATCCCCAACTGCAGCCTGAGCCAGTCAGGGCTGTTATTTACTTTTCAATAAGTTTAAATCCTTGAGGGGTACAGGATTACACAGATTCTGTGTCCAATGGCCTTAGCAAGAAGATTGCTTCAGAATTGAGCATGAACCATGCCACAGTTTCCATGAGCACGAGTTATCCTTTCCCCAGATTACTCTGGTTTTGTTTGGTTTACCACCAGGAGACACTGTATTGTTCTTTGCTTTGTACACATAAGCACATTTTTTGCCTAGATTTCAGTTTCATCTAGAGCATAAATACCTTCATTTAAAAAATAAATAAATAGACACCTTCAATTTTAAGAAGAGTTGTGTGTTCCCTCTGGTTCCGGAGACCTCATTTGTAGCCGGCAAAAATGGCCTTGGACCACAGCCTTTCAGATATATTTGTCATTCTAGAAGTCCTATTCTGGCAGGCTGCATAGGATTCAAGATGGCGAAAAAGGAAAATGAGGCCACAGAACTTAATTTTTTAAAAAATTTATTTATTTTTACAGAGAAGAGGAGGGAGGGAGAAAGAGAGGGAGTAAAACAGCTGGCCTGCAAACCCAAGCCCAGTGATCTTTTGGTTCTCCAGTTGGAGCTCAACCTACTGAGCCACACCAGCTAGGGCTCAGAACGTAATCTTGTAATGCAAGACCATAGCCCCATTTTCCCTAAACTTTAGCCCCTGGCATTCTATTTCTTTCTTTGGTTCCACTCTTTCTTTTTCTTTTTTTAAGATTCATATAACTCATTTTATATAGTATTTGCCTTTCTCAGTCTGTCTTATTTCACTTTGCATTATGCCCTCCAGGTTCATTGATGTTGTCACAAATTCATGATTTTGTTTAATGGCTGAATAATACACACACACTCCATTGTGTGTATACATACCAGATTTTCTTTATCCATTCATTTGTAGACAGATACTTTAGGTAATATTTGTATCATGGCTGTTGTGAATAATGCTTCAGTAAACATGGGAGTGCAAATATCTCTGAAATACTGATTTGTTTCTTTTGGATATAGTATACAGAAAAGTGTGATTGTTAGATCATATTGTAGTTTAATTTTTTAATGTTTTGAAGGACTTCCATACTTTTGTCCTTAGTGGTGTGTTGAGTTACATTTTAACACAGTGTACAAAGACTTCCTTTTTTTTTTTTTGAGATTTTATTTATTTACATTTAGAGAGGGGAAAGGAGGGAGAAAGAGGAGAGAAACACCATTGCATGATTGCCTCTGGCCTGGCCTCCACTGGGGACCTGGCCTGTAACCCAGGCATGTGCTCTAGACTGGGAATCGAACTGGCAGCCCTTTGATTTTCAGGCTGGCACTCATTCTGCTGAGCCACACCAGCTAGGGCTGCTTGCTTTCCTTCACATCCTGGTCAACACTGGTTGTCTCTTGTCTTATTGATAATAGCCATCCTAAGAGGTATGAGGTGGTGTGTCACTGTGGTTTGATTTTGTATTTACGTGACATTGGTGATGTTAAGCACCTTTTCATATATCTCTTGGCCATTTCTATGTCTTTGAATAAATGTGTATATATATCTTTGCCCATTTTTAATTGAATTGGTTTTTTGTTGTCAAGGTATATGAATTCTTTATATATTCTGGATATTAACCCTTTATCAGATATGGTGGGAGAGACCCCCATAAACTGTTACTTTCTTCTGATGGGTGGGCCCCTTGTAGTATACGCTTTCTTCTCTAAGTGAGTGTTCTAGGAACCCATCTGTATTAGCGTGCCAGCTGGCATTGTTGTGAGAGGCAGCGTTTCACTTCAGTGAATTTGTTGTTGTTTAAAAATTTTTTTATTTACTCTTTAAAATAGATTTTATTGACTTATTTGAGAGGGGAGAGGGAGAAAAAGATGAGAACCATAGACATGTGAGTGAAAAATTCATTAGTGGGCTCTCCTTTGCATCTTGACCAGGGACTGAACCTGCAGCCCAACCATGTCCCCCAACCCGGAATCCTTTGCTTTGCCAGAAAGCCCCCAACTGAGCCACACAGTCAGGGTTGTTATTTATCAGTAAATTTAAATCCTGGAGGGGTACAGCATTACACGGATTCTGTGTCCAATGGCCTTAGCAGGAAGGTTGCTTCAGAATTTAGCACAAACCATGCTACTGTTTCCCTGAGCACGAGTTACTTTTTCCTAGATTACTCTGGTTTTGTTTGGTTTACCACCAGGAGTCACTGCGTTCTTTGCTTTGTACACATAAGCACATCTCTTTCCTAGATAAAATTCAGTTTCATCTTGAGCATAAACACCTTCAATTTTAAGAAGAGCTGTGTGTTCCCTCTGGTTCTGGAGACCCTGTTTATAGCCAGCAAAAATGGCCTTGGACCACAGCCTTCCAGACATATTTGTTGTTGCAGAAGTTCTGTTCCTGGCAGGCACCACAGGGTTCAAGATGGCAAAAAAGACTGAATTTGGTTTTTGAAGATTCATTCTTTTTTTTTTTAAACTATGTGCATATTTATTTTTTTAAATATTTTATTTATTTATTTTTAGAGAGAGGGGAAGGGAAGGAGAAAGAGTGGGAGAGAAACATCAATGTGTGGTTGCCTTTCATGTGTCCCCTACTGGGGACCTGGCTTGCAACCCAGGCATGTGCCCTAACTGGGAATTGAACTGGCGACCCTTTGGTTCACAGGCCCGTGCTCAATCCACTGAGCTACACCAGCCAGGGCTGAAGATTCTTTCAACACATTTTGTTTGACCATTTCATGATGGGTAATTTACGAGTGCATCTGCCCACATTGTGCTGAGTTTTCCACAATTTTTCACCCAAAAAAGCATGACCACCACCCTCTGCCCCACTCTCTCTTTTCAGCCAGTCTTACCCCTAGCGACTCTTGTTTTTATTTCTGTGGATGAAAAAAGTCTTCAAAGGGCGATGATGTTTTACCGATGTGGAAGAGGTGAAACAAAAAATGGCAGAAGCACTAACACATCAAAATTGATGAGTTCAAAAACTCTTCAGTAGTGGAAAAAAGTCTTGATAGGTCTATTGCGTTAAATGGAGGATACTTTGAAGGGGACTGAAGTTTAAACATGTAGAAGTAAACAGTTTTTTTATAAATAAATTATGGGGTTTATTGGGCCCCTCCTTGAATATCTTGCAAATATTTTATTCTGTTTTTTTTTTAAAGATTTTATTTATTTCTTTTTAGACAGAGGAAAACAAAGAGGGCAAGAAACATCAGTGTGTGCTTACTTCTTATGCATTACCTACTGGTGACCTGGCTGGCAACCCAGGCATATGCCCTGACTGGGAATGAAACTGGCAACCGTTTGGTTCGCAGGAGGTGCTCAATCTACTGAGCCACACTGGCCAGGCTATCCTGTTTCTTAGGTTGCCTTTTTATTTCATTCATTGTGCCTCTTGCTGTGTAGAAAATTTTTGGTTTGATATAGCCCACTGGTTTATTTTTGCTTTTGTTGTGTGTACTCTTGTTTCCTATCTAAGAAATCATGGCCAACACCAATGTCAGGGAGCTTTTTTCTTATGTTTTCTTCTGAAATTTTAACAATTTCAGCTCTTAAATTTTTTTTTACATCCATGTTACTTTTCATTTTTGTGAGGTATGTAAGATAGGGGTTCAGTTTCTTTTCTTTGGCACATGAGTATCCATTTTTCTCATTGTTTATTTTTTACATTTTTATTGATTTGAGAGAGAGAGACATCAATTTGTTGTTCTGTTTATTTATGCATTCATTTGTTGAACCTTGTTGTATGTGCCATGACCCAGGATCAATCCCCCAGCCTTGGTGTATCAGGACAGTGTTCTAACCAACTGAGCTACCTGCCCAGGGCTCATCACCATTTATTTTTTATTTTTTTAATCCTCACTTGATAGGTTTATTAATTTTAGAAAAGGAGAGAGAGAGGCAAAGAGAAAGAAACAGAAGCAATGATGTGAGATAGAAACATCAGATGGTTGCCTCTTGTATGCAGTTCGGCTGGATACTGCGCCCACAGTCTAAGTATGTATTCTGACCCAGAGTCAAACATACAACCTTTCTTTCTTTCTTTCTTTCTTTTTTTGGTTTTATTTATTTATTTTAGAGAGAAAGGGAGGGAGTGAGAAAGAAAAACATCATTATGAGAGAGAAACATCTGTTGACTGCCTCTGGTATGTACCCTGAGAGGAACTGAACCTGCAGCCTAGGCATACGCCTGGCTGGAATTGAATTGGCAGCCCTTTGCTTTGCTGGACGATGCCCAGCCAACTGAAGCATACCAGTCAGGGCTGAACCCACAACCTTTGGGTGTATGGGACTGTGCTTTAACCAACTGAGGCACCTGGCCAGGGCTTACCATCATTTTGAAGAGACTACTGTTTCCCCATTTTGTGTTCTTGAGTCCCTAATCAAAGATTATTTGACCATATATTGTGGGTTTATTTCTAGGCTTTCTATTCTGTTCCACTTGTCCATTTTTATGCCAGTATCATAGTGTTTTGATTGCTTATAGATTTGTAATATTTTGAAATAGGAAGCGTGCTTACAGCTCTTTTTTGTTTTGTTTTGAGATTGCTTTGGCTATTTGGATTTTTTTTTTTTCGTGGTTCCATAATGATTTTAGGACTTTTTCTCCTTTTTATTGAATTAATTGGCTTACACTGGTTAACAAAATTATACAGATTTAAGGTGCACACAAGTCAACAGGATTTTTTTTCTGTATCTGTGACAGATTTCTTTGGACTTTTGATATGAACTACATAGAATCTGTATATCACTCTGGGTAGACTTCTCTGGGTTAATGGACATTATAACAGTATTCTTTCAATACAAGAACACTGGATATTTTTCTACTTATTTGTGTCTTCAATTTCTTTCATCAATATCTTATAATTTTCGGAATACAGATCTTTCACCTCCTAGATTAATTTTATTCTTGAGTGTTTTTTCTTTTTGATGCTATTTTAAGTGGGATTGTTATCTTAATTTTCTTTGAGGTAATTATTAATGTTTATGAACAAATGAGTTTTTTCTTTAAGATTTTATTTGATTATTTTTAGAGAGCAGAGGAAAGGAGGGATAAAGAAAGGGAGAGAAACATTGATGTGTGAGAGAAGCATTGATCATTTGCCTCTCTTATGCCCCTAACTGGAAACCCAGCCTGCAACCCAGGCATGTGCCCTGACCAGGAATTGAACGGGTGACTTTTTGGTTCATAGGCCAACACTCAATTTACTGAGCCACACCGGCCAGAGCGTATTTTAATTGATTTTTTTTTAGAGACAAAGACAGGAAGGGGTGGGTAGAGAGACAGAGAAACATTAATTTGTTGATCCACTTTTATGCATTTATTGGTTGCTTCTTTTATGTGCCCTGACTGAGCATTGAACCTGTGACCATGGCATGTTGGGGCAACACTGTAACCAACTGAACTACCTGACCAACACAGCTGAGTTTTGTCTATTGATTTTTTTTTATCCTACAACTTTACCAAATTCGTTGATTAGTTCTAAAGGTGTTTTGGTAGAGTCTTTAGGGTTTTCTATAAATAACATTATTTCATCTGCAAACAGTTTTGCTTCTTTCTTTCTAATTTGGGTGCTCTTTATTTCTTGTTTTTTTTTATTCGGGCTGGGACTTTCAGTACTACATTGAACAAAAGTGGAGAGCATGGGCATCCTTCTCTAGTTCCTGATGTTAGAGAAAAACCTGTTAGCCTTTGATTGCTGAGTATGATGTTAGCTTTGGGTTAGATTCTATACCTAATTTGTTGAGAGTTGTTTATCATGAAAGGATATTGAGTTTTGTCAGCTGTTTTTCCTGTATGTGTTTATGTGATTATACTTTTGATCTTTCTTTTCTGTTAATCTGGCATATCACTTTTATTCATTTACACATGTTGAACTACATCCCAGGGATAATAAATTCTACTTGATTGTGGCGTATCACCCTTTAATGTACTGTTAGATGTAGTTTGCAGGTATTTTGTTGAGGAATTTTGCATTTGTATTCATCAAAGATACTGGCCTGTAAATTTCTTTCTTTATATCTTCCTTAAATGACTTTGATATCAAGGTAATGCATCTCATAAAATGAGTTTGGAAGTGTCACCTCTTCAACTTTTTGGAAGATTTGCAGAAGGACTGATACTACTCTTTTTTAGTAGCATTGCCAGTGATTCTTTTTAGTCCTGGGTTTTTGTTTGTTGGGAGATTTTTGATTGCTGATTCAATTTTCTTACCAGTTATAGATCTATTTATAGATTTATAGATCTATAGATCTATAAATTATAGACCAGTTATAGATCTGTTCCTATTTCTACATTATTCAGTTTTGATGGTTTATATGTTAAAAGGAAATTTTTATTTTTTAAGTATTTTTTATTGATTATGCTATTAGTTTTCCCAATTTTTTCCCCTTTAACCCCCTCTGCCCTGCCCCATCCCCCCTCTGCTCTGCCCCCGCAATTCTCCAGCATTCCCCACCTCTTAGTTCATGTCCATGGGTTGTACATATGAATTCTCTGAGTTCTCTATTTCCTATACCATTTTTTTATCTCTCCTTGTCTGTTTTATGCCTACTAATTATGCTTCTTCTTCCCTGTACCTTCCCCCCCATTCCTCCCTTCCCCCTCCCCACTGAAATCCTTCCATATGATGTCCATTTCTCTGATTCTGTTCCTGTTCTAGTTGTTTGCTTAGTTTTTGTTTTTGTTTTTTTTAGAATCATTTGCTGATAGTTTTGAGTTTATTGTCATTTTATTGTTCATATTTTTTATCTTTTCTTAGATAAGTCCCTTCATATAATAATGGCTTGGGGACAATGAACTCCTTTAACTTGACCTTATCTGGGAAGCACTTTATCTCCCCTTTCTTTCTAAATGATAGCTTTGATGGATAGAGTTATCTTGGATATAGGTCCTTGCCTTTCATGACTTCAAATACTTCTTTCCAGTCCCTTCTTGCTGCAAGGTTTCTTTTGAGAAATCAGCTGATAGCCTTATGGGCATTCCTTTGTAGGTAACTCCTTTCTTCTTACTGATTTTAAGATTTTCTCTTTATCTTTAATATTGGGTAACTTAATGATGATGTGTTTTGGTGTGTTCCTCTTTGAGTCCAACTTCTTTGGGACTCTCTGGGCTTCCTGGACTTTCTGGAAGTCTATTTCCTTTGCCAGATTGGGGAAGTTTCCTTCCTTATTTGTTCAAATAACTTTTCAATTTCTTGGTCTTCCTCTTTTTCTGGCACCCCTATAATTTGGATATTGGAACGTTTCAGGTTGTCCCAGAGGTTCGTAAGTCTCTTCACTTTTTTAAATTCTTATTTCTTCATTGTGTTTCGGTTGGATGTTTATTTTTCCCTTTTGTTCCAAATTGTTGCTTTGAGTCCTGGTTTCCTTCCTGTCATTGTTGGTTCCCTGAATATTTTGCTGTATTTCATTCTGGGTATCTTTCATTTGCATGCGCACGTGCGCGCGCTCTCTCTCTCTCTCTCTCTCTCTGTGTGTGTGTGTGTGTGTTTAACTTTTTTAAAACATTTTTTTAGGGAGGGTTGAGGGGAGAGAGAGAGAAACATCAATGTGTGGTTGCCTCTTGGGCGCCCCCAACTGGGGACCTGACCCGCAACCTAAGTATGTGCCCTTACTGAGAATCGAGCTGGTGATACTTTGCTTCTCAGTCTGGCGCTCAATCCGCTGAGCCACACTAGCCAGGGCTTTTTTTTTTTTCTTTAATTTTAATTAGTATTTATTTTATTTTATTTTAAGGTTTTATTTATTTATTTTTAGAGCAAGGTGAAGGGAGGGAGAGAGGGAGACATCAATGTGTGGTTATCTCTCACACACCTCCTAATGGGAACCTGGCCTGCAACCCAGGCATGTGTCCTGACTGGGACTCAAACCAGTGACCCTTTGGTTTGTAGGCCAGTCTATTGAGGCACACCAGCCAGGGCAGTATTTATTTTATGCTGAATATACTCCTTGGCCATAAGCTTTTATTTCTTCGATTTTGTTCTGTGATATCTTTTTCTTTTGTGAAACTCCCTCTTCTGGTTTTGGAACAGTCTGTTACAAAGTGAGAATCATCTTTGGCAGGGAGATGTGGCAAAGCACCACCTCTTAGGAGCTTTTGTTCATCTGATGACCAGAGAATCTACCCTCTAAATCTTTAAGTTCATTATCATTCCCTGCATTTTTAAGCCCGTGCAGCAAAATTATAGTCTTATTTTTGACCCACTAACCCTGTATCAAGCACCACTGTTTGGACTGGGCACACCTACCTACTCCACCATTGTAATGATGGAAGGGCGCGTGTTGCTTGTCCAGAGTGACATCCTTCAGATATTTGGTGTCTTTTTGAATATGCATACCCTTCTTAGTCTTGCAGTTTTGTGAATTTTCTTAAAGTGAACACGAACATTTGAACCTCTGGATTTGGATGATTTTGTGGGTTTTTTTGTGTCAGGTGAGTAGTGAACCATTTTCAGAAGTCATCTCTCATTGCTTTTGGGAAGAGCTCATTTGCTCTTAAGCAAAGTTTAAGTTTGATATTCTTTTACTGATATTTTTGTTTCAGTGGTCTATTTATTCTAGAAATCAGAGTACTGAAGTCCCCTACATTTATCATATTGCTGTCTATTGCTGTCTTTGCATTAGTTAGTACTTACTTAGTATATTTAGGTGCTCCAATTATGGGTACATATGTACTGCAACTGTTATTTCCTCTTGATTACTTGGCTGCTTCGTTATTATATTAGGAGGTTCTTTGCCTTTTGTGGCAGTTTTTGACTTAAAGTCTTATTTTGTCTGGCATAAGCATAGTTACCGCAGTTCCTTTTTTGGTTTTCATTTGAACAATTGTGATTGGGTTGCTCCTTGCCAATAAAGTCAATGTGTACTTCACCAGAATTTGTTTGCACTCAGGTTGCTGTTGTGGAGCAAAGGATGTGGAGGCACCATCTGAACAGAGCAATTCTGTGGGAGTGTCACAGACCGGGACTCCAAAGGAGCCTCCGTCCTCCCAGAAGACCCATCCCTGTGAGATGTGTGGTTCGGTCTTGAGACACATCTTCCACTTGACTGAAAACCAGGAAACACTACGTAGCCTGAAACTGTTGAAATGTGGGTCATGTGCAAAACAATTTGATTTCAGTGCAAACTGTCAGCAGTACCAGGAGCATCGCGCGGGAGAAAAACTCTTTATAAACGATGTGAACAGAGCCTCATTTGCAAAGAGCTGCAATTTCCCTAAGTCACAGAAGCCCATAACCTGTGAGAAGGTTGGGAAGGACTGCACGACCACCTCAGGACATCTCCAGCAACAGGCGACTCACACCAGAGAGAAGCCAAACAAAATCTCAAAAAATAGAGTGTCTTTTCAATGCATAAAAAGTAGTCGTACTTGGGAAGAACGCAAGAAAGCCTTTAGTCCCAAAAATACACTTGTTCAGGATTCAGGTTTGCACACTAAAAGACAGTGTTTTACGTGCCATGAGTGTGGGAAAACATTCAGGTACAAATCTTCATTTGTTATTCACCAGAGAGTCCACACTGATGACAAAATTCGTGTTTGTGAAGACTGTGGAAAATCCTTTAGGGGAAGCTTAACCTTCAATCAACACCGAAGAATTCATTCTGGGGCAAGACAACACAAGTGTGGCAAATGTGGGAAATCCTTTAACCAAAAATTTGTCCTCATTTATCCTCAGAGAAGTCACACTGGAGAAAGTTGTTATGTGTGTTGTGAGTGTGCACCCTCTTTCAGGCATAGCTCTATTCATATTCAACAACAGACAGTTTATACTGGAGAAATGAGTTTTGAGTGCACTGAATGTGGGAAATTCTTCAAACGAAAATCTGACCTCATTGAACATGGCAGAGTTCACACAGGAGAAAGGCCTTATGAGTGTGGTGAATGTGGGAAATCTTTTACTTCTAGCTCTGCTCTCCGTTATCATGAGCGAGTTCACACTGGAGAAAAACCCTATAAATGTAGTGAATGTGGGAAATCCTTTACCTCTAGCTCTGGCCTCCGTTACCATCAGAGAGTTCATACAGGAGAAAGGCCATATGAGTGCAGTGATTGTGGAAAATCTTTTACTCAAATAAATCACCTCATTATACACCGAAGAGTTCACACAGGAGAAAGACCTTATGAGTGTAGTGAATGTGGGAAATCTTTTAGCCACAAATCTTACCTCTCCCAACACCAGAGAGTTCACACTGGAGAAAGGCCTTTTGAGTGCAGTGAATGTGGGAAATCTTTTACCTCTGGCTCTGCCCTCTGTTATCATCAGAGAGTTCACTCTGGAGAGAAACCCTATGAATGCACTGAATGTGGGAAATCTTTTACCAATGGACCAATACTCATTCGACATCGTAGAGTTCACACAGGAGAAAGGCCTTATGAGTGCAGTGAATGTGGGAAATCATTTACCCAAAGAAATCACCTCAATATACACCAGAGAGTTCACACAGGAGAGCGGCCTTATGAATGTCGTGAATGTGGAAAATGTTTTACTTCTGGCTCTGCCCTTCGTTATCATCAGAAAGTTCATATTGGAGAAAGGCCTTATGAATGCAGTGAATGTGAGAAATCTTTTACCTCTAGTTCTGCCCTCCGTTGTCATCAGAGAGTTCACACAGGAGAAAGGCCTTTTGACTGCAGTGAATGTGGGAAATCTTTCAGGGATAGTTCCCAGTTGAATCAACATCAGAGAGTTCACACTGGAGAAAAACCTTATGAATGTGCTGATTGTGGGAGATCCTTTAGCCAGAATTCATACCTCTCTAAACACAGGAGAGTTCACACAGGAGAAAGACCTTATGAGTGTAATGAATGTGGAAAATCTTTTACTTCTGTCTCTGCCCTTGGTTATCATCAGAGAGTCCACACAGGAGAAAGGCCTTACAAGTGCAGTGAATGTGAGAAATCTTTTACAAATAGCTCGATACTTATTAGACACCGGAGAGTTCACACAGGAGAAAGGCCCCATGAGTGCAGTGAATGTGGGAAATCCTTTACCCAAAGAATTCACCTCATTATTCACCAGAGAGTTCACACAGGAGAAAGGCCGTATGAATGCAATGAATGTGGGAAATCTTTTACTTCTCGTTCCACACTCCATTATCATCAGAGAGTTCACACTGGGGAAAGGCCTTACGATTGCAGTGAATGTGGGAAATCTTTTAGCAGGAAATCTAACCTTTCTCAGCACATGAGAGTTCACAATGGAGGAAGGCCTTAGATGTGTATAAAATGTACAGGGTTTTTGTTGTTGTTAAGTGTTAACTACACGGGAGGAAACTCTGAGGCCTTATTTGTCTGAGTTATACTCATGCATCCAAACATCAACAGAAGGGAGCTTCCCCATAAGTCCCTGTTATGTGGGAACCACCTGTATCTGTATTGCACTTTCTAATTGACACAGATCTCTTACAGATTTATGTCACTCAAAATTTCAGCGGTTGAAGCTATTTTACCTGCATTACTTTGCAGGTCCCTACAGTTTTCATCAGTCACTGTCTTAATGTCCTCAGAGAAGCTAACTCTGTTCTCTGATTTGTTGGAGGAATTTAGGAGTAGCCTCAGCCCTTAGGAGATCTCCATTTCCTTCACTCTGACTAGTTGGGCCATGGACCTGACCCATTGTTGGCCACAGAAAACATCGTCTGAGTTCAGCTGGCCGCTTGAGAAGGACTGTTTTCTTCAGGGACCTGGTTTCCCTAGACACCTGTGATGAATATGTTCAGTGTTGAAGTCACCAATGCAAGAACTGCCAGGTCCATGTCTCTTTGGTTTGTAAAATAATGAATGTCTTATTGTTTAAGTGCCCTTTAATCTTGGGTGTTGTATTTTTGTGTGGAGTTTATAAGCAGATGTGGGCTCTACAAGCATGAAGAGGTGAGCAACAGTTATGGGGGGTCTCAAAAATTTTTTGCCTCAGATTGGGCGATATGGTGGCAGCAATTAGGTCACCATTTTTTTTTTACCAAATTTGTGTTTCTGCTCACATCCTCCTAGGAAAGACTGCAGTGCTTCCTGGTCACATGAAGCCAGAATGCTATAAGTTTGAGGAGACTCAAAAATCACCTGAGGAAGGGCATGTGTGGCAAACTCAAGTTCTTTGAGTAGCATGAATTTACCTGGTTCACAGGGTGTGTCAGTACTTTTGAAGGGAATCACTTTCAAAGGTCTTAAAATGAGCCATGTGCCCTGTTATCTACAATACCATAGGTGGTGGTCACTTGATTGTAGGACAGTAGAAGTTATGGAAAGTTATGGTTGCTAGAGGATCACTGTTCTAATAGGGGTTGGAGGAGATTGCAGCCAACTAGATAGAATGTGCCTCTTGGAAACATGTGTCGAGAAATGTGTTTGTGAAAAACATAGCAGGATTGGTGAGTTAACAAATCTGAGGCTCTCCCAACTTGTTTGTCTTCTGTGGCCCAAGTCATTTTCATTGAAAATAATCAAAAGATTTTGTGAATTTCTGTAGGGCCTCAGATGTTCACCTCAAGACAGTTGGTGCCCAGGCAGGAAATCAAAGGTAAAGAAAAGGGGTATGTATAGTCCAGGGATGTGGCTTTTGTGACCCAGTCAGCATTCCTGGTTTGCTATATTCTGTCATTGTTTGCTCTATGTGCTGTCACTAAGGCAAGACTGACCACTAGAGGGCATGAGCACAGGAATATAGCTGCCAAACCTATTTTTTAAAAAGAGTTGGATATACAATTTTCTTTTTTATCTTGAGCAATTTTTAAAAAGCTTTAGTATGGTATAATGCACATGTACTAAATGATATATTTCAAGTATAGTATCTGATGAAGTTTGACCTATGTATTAAAATGAAACCATCACCACAGTCATAATACTGACCATATCTGTCACTGTGTATTTACTTCATATCTTTTTTTAATAAATATTTTACTTATTTATTTTTAGAGAGGGGGGGAGGGAGGGACCTAGAGAGGGAGAGAAACTTCCATTGGTTGCCTTTCACATCCTCCCCCAAGTGGGGATCTGGCCTGAAACCCCCGCATGTGCCCTGATTGGGAATTGAATTGGTAGCCTTTTGGTTCCCAGGTCTGTGCTCAATCCACTGAGCCACACAGCCAGGGCTACTTCATATCTTTTAAAAATCTCTCTCCCTGCCCTTCACAGCTCTCCCAAGTAACCATTAGTTACTTTTTACTTTAATGGGTAACTTTACATCTTCTAGAATTTATATGATGGGGGATCACAGTATTTCTTCCGCTTTAATTTATGTTGCATAAATACTTGGAGATGTATTTAATGATATATTAGTAGCACATCTTTTGCCGAGAAATATTCTTATCTTTGAATGTATTACCATTAGTTTATCCATTCATTTATGGACATTAGGTTATTTCTAGTTTTTGACTATTGAAAATCAAGCTGCGATAAACATTTCTGTATAATTCCTTACATAGATATATGTTTCCTTTGTGTTTGTCAATAACCCAGTGCACAGTCTGAGTCATAGGATAGGTAAATGTTTAACTTAAGTTAGCAAGTTGTGATCTAAACTGATTTTACCTTTTTGCATTCTCCTAGTAGTGTATGAGGGGTCCAATACCTTCACGTCCTAGAGAATATATAGTTTGGCCAATTGTTCTTTATGTCAACCCTTTTAAAACTTTGTCACGCTACCTCACTGGTTACATTTCCCTAAGCATTTATGGTGAGCCTTGTTTCACATGTGTATTTGCTATCTTGTGTATGTTTGATAAAATGTCTGATTATACGTTCAACCTAATCTGCTGTGAATTTTGTCAATTTTCTTTAACAAAAGGACAGTGGAACAGGAAAGATGCATGTTGGAATTTCATTCATTTTGTGCCTTTTTCAATACAGAATAATTGGTTTTATAGTGGAATAATGCATTCTAATATTTAAAAAAAACTTTTGTCTTCTGCACAAATTAATGAACACGCTTAACCTGCTCTGATAACACTTTTCCGTTATTTACAGAAGTTGAGACATTTAATAATACAGTAAGCCCTTGCTTTGTAGTGTTCTCCCGTTTTTCTGGTCTTCTATCATGGTAGTTAATAAATCGCAACAGGACACTCATGGGGGACCAGATGGCAGGCAGATGGAGTCCCAAAGCCCACTGCAGGGGGAAATAGGAGGGCAATGATGTGTCCCCACATACCCTTGTCCGGAAGCCTGGGTTTGAATCCCAGAACCCCAGGTATCATTGGGAGTCACATAGAAGTGATGCCTCCTCTACTCCCGGCCTGTTATTCTTCAGTGTAAAATGGGTATATCTTCATACCTGAGTTGTTGGAGGTCAAGAGCTAAAGTTTCCATTCGCAGTGCAGAAGTTGCATCTGTAGCCTTCCTGGGCTTAGGCAACTCCAGCCTCTGACTGCAGAGACATTCTCAGGCCAGGCACCCCTGATTCCCTCCAATGCCCACAAGGCCCTGTTGTTTTGGGGTGCCTTTGAAAAGGAAATAGGGCTTTTCACAACCTCCTGATTCACCTGCTGGAAGGTGGGTGCTGCTGGGCACAGAGGTATCACTGTGAGGTCTTTCCCCAGGAAACTCCAAGTGACTCAGAGCTCCTTCAGTCTCAGTTGGTTTAATGTGAAATGCAGTTGGCTTACCTTGGTTTTTGAAGATCAGTAGAAGTGACAAATTCAGTACTTGTCAGTGCCAGGATTCCAGGGTTAACTTATTGGGCATTTTTTAATTTTTGGAACCACCTGAAAAGTGAAACTAATACTGAATTGCTGAGAAAATTCAGTATTAGAGAAATATAGAAGGTTCTCCAAGTTTACACAGTAGACAAATGTCAATTCCTACCTGGGATTCTGGCTTCAGAACTAGGCACAATCTCTACCACTGCTTGTGAAGCCTTCTGTGGGGCGGGTACACTGCTGCTGCCGCTGCCATTTGCATTGTTTCTATTATGATTTTCCCGCCATTCCTCTGACATTCCAGTGCACTTACCATCTGACCTGAAGTCCTCCTAGGAATGTCGTTGTCTGTGTCATCTCATCTCCAGTGTTTTCTTCAGGGGAGTCTTTGAGTCTGAGTTGCAATTTGCCTCCCTTTTGAGATCAACACAGAGTTCTGCCCTCTGGAGACCTCAGTGATTAGAGCCTGTGTCTCTCTTCCTCTCACTTTTTGGTGACAGGCTTGGATCCCATCCACTGTGGTGAGTGTGGTGCCTCAGTTTGACTCTGAGATGTTCTGGTACATGACATTGACATTGACCCTGCAGGAGTGTGGACAGCTGGACATGAACCCTGGCACCCAATATTCAGAAATGATATTTGAGACCTGCAGGATCCTGCTCGTGTCCTTCTGTAGTCTTGTGTCCTTGGTGGCTGGATGAGACAGTGGCACCTGACATGTGTTTCCTACAGGCCTGACCATGTTCTGGACTCAAACGTCTTCCTTTCCAGTCTCCCTGTGTTTGCTTGCTGCACTCTGACCACCACTGAAATCCTTAACGCCAGAGTCCTGGAGCTGGGAGTCAGTTGGTCAAACTGTTGGGTCATTGTGACCACGGCACAGCTGACTGTTGTCAGCGTAAGAAACATCCAAACCTGTAAGAATTTATTACGAGTTTGAGTCACATGATGACAACTGCTGGGAAGCAAAACCTCAACAGATTGAGAAAATGCTCCAGAGAATGGCAATTCTGCACCTTGGTTTATACATTATAATAAAAAAAGAGGATGTAAGTGGGTTACATGATATCCATTGTTGATAGAATAGCTAGGTGGGAGGAACTCTTGTAATTGGATGAAAAGTAAAATGACAAACAGTTTTTTTAAATGGGTGGGTACAGGATAATTAACAGTCAACAATTAACGAGGAGATTTGTGGTCTCCACTATTAGCACTTTGAAGAGTCTGGAAAAAGCAAGTTGTTCTGACCTTCCAAAGGTATGTTATCATAGATTCAAAAAGGCAATACATGCCTTCCCTGGTGTGGCTCAGTTAGATTGAGTGCCATCCTGCAAACCAAAGGGTTGCTGGTTTGATTCCCAGTCAGGATACACACATGCCTGAGTTGCTGGCAAGGTCCCCACTAGGGTGTGTGCGAGAGACAACCACACATTGATGTTTCTCTCCTTCTTTTCCTCCCTTCCCCTTTGTCTAAAGATAAAATCTTTTTTAAAAAAAGACAATACACAGCTTACAGTGAAGATTGACTTTTGTCAGGGAAGATTGTAACCTACAACATGACGACCTGCCATAAACTGCTTTTAGTTAACTACATTTCAATTTCAGACCATTCTTTGTGGTTTCTTTAGGACTCTGAGTTAATAAGGCCACCTTGCCTTGGCTTGGCAGGGTTAGTATGTGGCCCCTTTGTGTTCACACTGTTCTAAAAGAACAGGGGGAGTCAGGTCACATATCTGAGAAGACATTTGTCGTCAGTGCTCCGCAGGCATCTTCCTAAGTGACTGACTTGAGCCCTGCCACTAGAGAGAATCAGGAATCTAGGATTTTATTCAGAATTGACATTTCTCTACTGTAATTTTATTCCTGTTTATTTTTTACATTTCTTTTTGTTTCACTATGAAGCAAAGATGAACCTCGGTTGGTTTATTTACTTTTATCCTCATCTGATGACTTTTTTTTTCATTGCTTTTAGACAGGAATGGAGAGAGAAACTGATGCAAGAGAAGCATCAACTGGTTGCCTCACATATGCACCAGATGGGATCACACATGTCCAGGCCTAGGGTTGGTTGCATGCACCCACCCCTGGACCTGGAATCAAACCTACAACCTTTTGGTTACAGAAAGAGGCTCCAACCAACTGAACCACAGTAGCCAGAGCTGATACTCAGTTTTAAACCCTAAAATGTACAAGTTGCTTTGTTACAGTAAAACTAAATATATTAAAAAGTTTTTTCTCACTTAGGCCAATGTTCCTCATCTGCAGGTTGAAGCTACAGAAGAAGAGATCTCCATTGACTAACCCATAATAAATTATGAGTACAAAATCTCTTGGGGAAATGAAACAGAAAAAAGTGTTCCCCCAAATTGCCCCATCAAATCAAGCCCTGCCAGAACTATGGCAGTTATGAATAGGTAGCTAAAAAACAATGGTCTAGGAACTACCCTGACTTCATTTAATTTTGTTTCTCAGATTTAAAGTCATGCCACAAACTCCAGCACCTTCTGTGTTCCCTAGGCCTCATAGTCTGGGCACAGAACCTTAGGCACTATCTCAGTGTTTTTGCCCGATGCAGAACCTCAAAAATCTGTCTTTGCTTTTATCAATGTCCCCGGATTAAATTGTTTGACATCAGGAAAGAACTGAAACTCATCGGTAACAGAAAGAAACCCGGAGAAAAATATTGACCTTTACTCCATCCGGCCACTCATTCCTGGTAGAGTCTGTACTTCCTTTGTCCAACATGTACCATATTTCAATAAACTTGCGCTCTGCTTGCTTCTACATAATTGTCTTGCTGTGGGTTCTTTCTATTGAAGCAGTCATACTGGAGGCCTAGCATTGTGATTCATTTGTACAAATTTACTGACCCAAGTCAACCACCATTACAACTGTCACCAGGATTTTTTTTTAAGATTGTATTTATTTTCAGAAAGGGGAAAGCAGGGAGAAAAAAACATCAATGTGTGGTTGCCTTGAGCACCCCCACTGGGAACCTGGCCCAAAAACCAGGCTTGTGCTCTGGGAATCAAATCAGCTACCCTTTGGTTCACAGGCAGGGAGGGACTCAATCCACTGAGCCACACCAGCCAGGGTGGGATTTTTCATCCAGTATGTTTATCTGTTGGACTTTATTGTGCCAGCTGTCCTCGAAGGTATTTGATGATCATTGGTAAAATTTATTCTATGTACTATTGAGACGTGTCAATATTCTACTTAATTTTATCAGGACAACTGAATTTATTACAAAGCAATGATTTATAAAGAGAAAAGTTTTAACTTGTATTTGTTTACCCTAAAGTGTACTCTGTATGTCAAAGGGAGGAAGAGCCTTAGAAACACACTTTTTTCAGGCTTTTTTCAAAATGTCTCTTGGGCAGAGGCTCAGCTTCCTAGCGCTATTGGCCCTGGGACTGCCCTTTCTCCTGGCATCAGCTTTGAAGGGGCTGGATTCCAACCTGAGATTCTGGCTCCTGAGCCAGGAATAATCAATCCCCAGCACTGTTTGGGAAGCTCAGCTAAAAGTGCCCTTTGCATTGTTGTAATTATGATCCACTCCCTGCCCCCATTTCTCTAGCATTGCAAAGCACTTAACCATAGGCCCCCCCCAGTCTTAATGGGAATGCCATCACCTGTCAGCTATGGTGGATTTTCATGGGGAATGTTAGTGTCTGACCTGCAATTTGCCTGCTCTTTGAGCCCAGTATGGACTGTGATCCTCAGGAGACTGGTGATTTAGGCTGGGTCTTTGCTCCTTCACCCACCTTTCTGATGACAGGCTAAGATACCATCCATTGAAGTCAATTTGATATCTCACTTTGTCTCCTAGAGTGTTTTGGGGTCGTGGTCTTGACATTCACCCTGCAGGATAGGGCACAGCTGGATATGAATTTAGGGACCTCGTATTCGGAAGTGATGCTCCAAACCTAGGTATTATGATCTCACTGGGTGAGTGGTCACCTCTCTCCATGAGAGGACCCCAGCCCCTACCTTATTCTGTTCTCTAGGTTCAGAGTGGATTTATGGACAGTTGTGCTCACCACGTCTTCCCTGCAGCTCTGACCATATTCTAAACCCACATCATTGCAGCCTCTCTCAGCCTGTGCCACAGCTGTTTGGGACAGATTTTCTTCTTTTTTTAAAATTTTATTTAGAGGGGAAGGGAAGGAAAGAGGGAGAAAAATATCAATGTATGGTTGCCTCGTGCATCCCCTACTGGGAACTGGCCTGCAACCCAGGCATGTGCCCTGACTGGGAATTGAACTGGCAACACTTTAGTTCACAGGCCCGCGCTCAGTCCACTGAGCTACATCAGCCAGGGCGGGACATAGATTTTCTTGAATCCCAGGTTCCAGCACACTCTGGCCACGGACACCCTTACTCCAGATTCCAGTTAACGCTGAGATTCAAGTACATTTCAAAGAAAACAGTGTATACAAGAAAAATTAGGTCTGGCTGTGGTGGCTTAGTTGGTTGGAATATTGTGCCCCAGAGTGTCACAAGTTCAGTTTGCAGAAAGGCATACCTGTGTTGGGGTAGATGCAGGAGTCAGCTGATTAAAGTCTCTCTCTCTCTTATGCTATCTAATCAATAAATATTTCAAAAATTTAGGAGTTAAATTTACGCTATATTAAAGAGAACAATAAGCACAATTATCAGTTAAGGTTCTCCAGCACAGAACTGCTGTCAGTTCAATTTTAGCACTGTTTAAACCACTCGAGATCTAACATTGCCTCAATTTATTATTTCTTGAGAATTTTGACCCAATTGATTATCTTGCTATTCATATTTTATGAAGTTTTATTGGCCTGTTTTTTTTAAGTGTATCTTGCTGTGACTAAATCCAGTAAACAGTTTTAACACCCAAGTTCATCATAGACATGTAAGTAAAATATTGTTATGGAATCTATTTGTAACTCATGTACTGAAAATGTCAGAAATGTACATGGAATAATTGCTATAAAGACACTGAGATTCACTCAAAAACTGAATAAAGTCATCTTACTATTCATTTCATGGGGAGTAAAGGTCTTTGAGTGAATATCAAGAGGCTAGGTGTGTTCACTCACAAATGAGCAAAAATACATGAGACGTGTGGAGGAATCATGGAGGGGAGGTATTAGGCAGCCCTAAAACAAGTGAAAGGTGTGACACCCTACCTTTTTCTTCCTCAGAATTTATTTTAAATGCTATCTCTTTGTGTTCCAATAACCAATTACTAGTTTTTTTCCGTTAACAATTCTTATGAAACTTAACTGAGGCATAGTTTATTGTTTTGTAAGTATATCCGGGAATGTGATTAGCCAGTTTACAGTTGTTGGCATCCAAGAAGGTGTGGAAAGGGGGCATCTGAACCTGAGGAGAAGGTTTTGGATTCAGAGAGTGGATCTGGTCAGGGAACGGTGATGAATTCACTCGTTCTTTTCCACATGACATTTTTTACTGAACTTTCTGAGATATGGTGTATTCCAAACTTGTAAGAATGTAACATGTATCTGGGAATACTGGTTATGTACCAGTTTTATATTTGCTGCCAGAATGGGTGCAATGTTGGCATCTATGATTATGTCGAAAGTGGGCACCTCAACCTAAGGCAAAGGTTTTGAATTTGAGATTTTACTACTTATCCTGGACATGATGATCATTCCTGCTGAAAATGCACTGACAATGTCTGCATGGGGACTGCAGAATATTTCCAAAAGTGATTTAGGTCAAACTACAGAACAGTATTCGTGTTGATCAATGAAGATATATCATGAGAATTACTTATATAGCTAAGAAAGAAAAGGCTCTATTAAGCCTGAGAACAGGTAAGACACAATGGGTAGTAAATAAAGGACACTAACTTGTAAGAACGACAGATTTAACCTGAGCTATGTCTCTGCTGGAAACTTGGCTACCATTAAATTGTTTCTACAAAGTGTAAATCCGTTTCATTCATGAGAACCCGAGGAAACAGTAGGTGACAAAGTAAGTTGTGAGCAAAAAAAATTAGAAGAATGTAAGGGAAGACATGGCATCATTTATTATTTCATCTGCTTCCTGGGCTCTTCTAGGTCTGTGTTACCTATCAGTGAGTAAATAAAAGTATTTGTAACCAGATTTCCTCAAAACCTTTATTGATGGCTAGCAAGCAGTCAATTTTTTTTCATGTTATAGTAAATTTTGAGGGATAGGTGCTGTTGAAAAGTGAAAAAAGAGGCATACCAAATGACAAGTATGAGGTTTTCAGGATTTTAAGAGCGTGACACTTCACCAGGAAGAGATGACACCTTTTATCATGTTCAAGATCTCTTTTCCAACAGGACTCGTCATTTTCCAGTATCTTCTTCGGGAGCCCGAGTCTTTTCTCCTCTCATGAGGGGCAAACCTCTTCTCATCTCCATTGACTCCTGGAACCACAGTACCCAGAAGGCACTTCGAGGGCTGAGCCAATGAAGACTCAGAAAAGGCTTTTCCGTTGGGGCCCAACGCATGAGGGCGGGACTTCCGTCGCCCTGCTGGCGGGCTTTTTGTCTTCCGTCAGAGCTATTTCTTCGCTTGTCAGAGGGAGCCAATCGCTGGGCCGCGGTAGCTATGCGGTCACGAGAAGTCGGAGAGATCTGGCCGCCGCATCACAAGCGCGATTGTGAGGCTCCGTGGCTCCGCCCGGGGTGACTCTCGCCTGGCCCGGGATGGGGACCGCGGTGCTCGGCGCGCCCTTCTCTCTTGCTGTGTCTGCCTCGCTCGGCCTCCAGAGTCGGTCTGCGGCGGCGCTGCTGAACCTCCCGGCTGAGGTGAGCGCGCGTCCCCGGGCCCTCCTCCTTCGCTCCCTTCAGCCCACCGAGCCCTGCAGTCGAGTGCGGGACCCCCGTCATGTTCTGCTGCCCAGGCCGTGGCGTTCGGGATCTTGAGCGCTCGTGGGTACAAACAGTGTGACGGAGTGGACGAGGGTGACCGGCTGAGGGGCCGCCCTATAACGACCCGCGAATGCCGCTGTCTCTGAAGGAGCGCAAGGCGGGTCCTTACATCTGCTTTCAACATCTGAGGCGGAGTCACATCCTGACCGGGAGGCTGGGGGGTTGCACCTTCATTCTGAGGGTCCTGGGAGCCCGGGATGGTCGTGAACCGAGAGGGGACACAGGCAGTGTCATGGTTTACAAAGTCTTTTAGATCCTGTTGAGACAGAAAACCGACTGGAATGGGGTGATGAGGACAGGGAGGCACAGGAGTAGGAGCCCTTGTTCAAGGTCACAGGGCTGGTAAGAGGCTGCGCTGGGGAGACACTTGGCCCGAGGTCACCAGCTCCAGGGCTGGGCTGAGATACAGCGGAGACCTGCGTACCAGGAGCTGAAAGGATGGTTGATTACTTCTTCCCACAGTTCCCGGAATTGAAAATCGTCATGAAACTAGACAAGGAAGAAAAGGGTGTCCCAGTCCCTACCTGGTGGTGACATTACCTTATAGTGTCTAAAGACTTCTCTCTCTTGGTCATTTCTCAGCTCTCAGTTGGGAGGACCCTGGGGATACCCTAATCTTGAGAGTAAGTCACCTGTAATATCAAGATGGTCCCATTTCTTGTGTCAACGTTAGAAACATTAAACCTGTAGACTTAAAAAAATTTTTTTTAAGCCAGACTGCGTATGATTGCCAGGAAACAGATCTCAACGGAGTGAGAAAATGCTTCGGAAAATGGCAGTTTTAGCACTGATTTTATACATCAGAATCAAAAGGGAAGACATAAATGCGGAACTTGAACTCCTTTGGTGATAGGTGTGGGAGGCAGGAGAAAACAAGGAAGGAAACTGATATTATATAAAAAGTAAAAGTGAATAGATACATGATTTTTTTACATTGGTGGTTATAGATAGTTAATTAACACAATAAGAAGAACAATGCAGGATTTTTGGATTCTGGTGCAATGTATTCTTTGGATTTTTGTGCCCTGAGGGGTAAAAATAAGGAAATTATACTGACATTTAAAGGGTATGTTAAAATAGATGGAAAAACACACAATAGATGGGCTCACTTAAGGTAAAGATTGACCTTTCCAAAGGAAAATGCCGGCCTAAGACATGACTCCTTGCCATGACTTGCCTTTAGTTAGACAGTTTTAACTTCAGACCATCTATGGGGGTATTTTCAGTCTCAGTTTTTAAGGCTATCATGGCAGACTCCCCTAAGCTAGTCACGTTTAGTATGTGGGCCATCCTTCCCTTTTATTAGGTTCATACAGGTAGCCAGTGTAAGCAGTAATGGAAGGTTCTTGAGGGAGAGACACCTGCACATGGAAATGCTTGGACATGCCACAGAGCTGGGAATAGGTACCTCTGATATCCATCCTTTGTATTAAAAACAAGGAGCTGGGAGAGTCAATAATCAGACCTGTAAAATGTCCAAATGATAATTTGAGTATCTCTTAGGGAGAAAATGAGGCATTTGCATAAGAGAAAGGAATTCGGCCCTGGCTGGTGTGGCTTAGTGGATTGAGCGTGCGTGGGCTGTGAATCAGAGGATCGCTGGTTCGGTTCACAGTCGGGGTGCGTGCCCGGGTTGCGGGCCAGGTCCCCAGTGAGGGCCACATGAAATGCAACCACACATTGATGTTTCTCTCCCTCTCTTTCTCCCTCCCTTCCCCTCTCTCTAAAAGTAAATAAATAAAAATTTAAAAAAAGAGAGAAAGGAGTTCGTCTCTCCTGGGTTTAACAGGCCCCATCTGGCTGCATAGTGCAAAAAAGATTATGGGAGTTAAGGGAGGAGACCGGGAGCACAGGACCAGGTGGGTTCTGTGATCCAGAGGAGAGCTGATGGACCAGAGCTGGGCCTCAGAGGTAAGGAAAGGTTGGCTTGTTGGTCCATTTTTTTATTGTACTTTTTTCTATTGCCATTTATCTCCTTTATATGGTCTTCCACCTCCACTGTTCCTCCTCCCCACCTGAGTTTTTTAGGAAAGGCATGTAAAGTTTCACATTTCACAGTTGTGGAAGAGAAAGGAAATGGTTCAGCCACCCCAGTGTTTTTGGTCCTAGCAGCTGAAGCAGGGGAGGCTCCGTCAACTGGGCAGGGGAAGTTGGTGGTAAGTTAATTCTCTTTAGGAATATCAGAAGGTTTTTTGGTTTACATTTTTTTTTAATTTTATTTATTTATCTTTAGAAGAGACGGGAAGGAGAGAAGGAGTGAAATATCAATGTATGGTTGCCTCTTGTGTGTCCCCTGTTGGGAACTGGCCTGCAACCCAGGCATGTGCCCTGACTGGGAATCGAACCGCAGTCCTTTGGTTCACAGGCCTGTGCTCAGTCCACCAAGCTACACCAGCCAGGGCTTTTTGGTTTACATTTTTAAAAGTTTCCAAGAGCAGTGAGTAGAAACATCAAGTGAACAGCTGAACACATGGTATGGAAATCTGGGCAATAGGATGTAGACGTGCAAAAGTTGTGGCTCTTTTGTGCATGAGAGTGAAGGGGCAGAGCCAAGGGAGTCAACTTGTGGTGTGAAGATGTGAAGGAGGTAGAGATCACACAGTGATGTGCACAGCTAGAAGTTTGAGCTGATGGTCTTGGATACCTGGTGTTGTGATTTAATGGTGAAGCATATGTCAATATTTTGCTGTGCCTTAGAGGCATGATCTGGGAGGATCAGTGAAATTGCTTAGCAGGAAGGATGGGACCACCCTCAGGCATGGTCCCAAGTTTAGATGGCATTTATTTGCCCCTCTTACTCTCATCCTGCCTGCCTTTGTTGCAGGGGGGTGTGAGTGATTAATGAGACTAGATGAGATTGCAGGCAGCTCTGTCACCAAGGGATGGTGTTTTCTCTGAACTGGTGGCTCATGAGTGGGTTGGGCATGGGGAACAGTAGGATTGCGAGGTCTCAGACAGACTGTTCCGATTCATTTGTATTGATTCTGACAGATTGTTGTGACATTTGAGGATGTCGCCGTGTATTTCTCAAGGACAGAATGGGACCTTCTTACTGAGGCTCAGCGACACCTGTATCTCGATGTGATGCTGGAGAACTTTGCCCTTATATCTTCACTGGGTAAGACATTCACTGTCCCTGCACGCTTTTCTTTGGCATGTGTGCACCTCTCTTTTCCCAGGGTTGTGGTTTTCTTATTCTAAGATATAAGGGTCTTGACTAGACTTGTACCCAGGAAGCAATGGACAGCAGCAGTTGATCTTGTGGTATCTAGGGATTTTTCTTTTTGTGTCATTGCCCCAAACTTCAATAAACTAACTCTCACTTAAAAAAAAGCAAAAACAAAAAAAACAGACCCTTTACTCACCAGTGAGCTAGGCTAAGCTTTGCATTTCCCCATGCCCTAAGGTTTTCCAGGGTTGCTCTGTCCTCACATGTGGACTGTATACACAGTTTGCTTTTCCAGATTTCTGTGTAGATCCTGCACTTATCAAGGCTTATTTATTTGCACTGCTCCTTCCTCTTCTTTCAGCTCCAGTACCTGGTGTACTGAACCTGTCACTGAGCAGACATGGGCTCATCCATGTGATGCCTTCACGAATGCCTTGACCCAACAGTCTGTATTGGAAGGAACATGTCTTTATTTACAACATTCCAACCCAGGGGTTGGGGGCTCAGAGCACTTACACTCAGAGCCCTCCTTTCCCACAAGATGCAGCGTTTCTCTTGTTCCCTAAATGGCCATAGGCCAAAAGCCCCCAAAGTTCCTTATGTCTTTACCTTAAGTCAGCTTTGTAAGTGATTCTGTCCTCCAGGATCTGGGGTATGTTGTCATCAGCTTTGGTGTAACAGTCCAGGAAAGGATGTGCCACATTACACTGGATCATAGTGAAGTCAGGGGAAGACATAAGTCCCAAGAGTCCAGATAGAGTTTGGGTTTGCAAGGCAGCAGGTCACTATCTTGCAAAGGAGAGTCTTTGGAGTCACCTAGAGCCTGCAAGATCAGAAGAGCAACATAGCTCCTTCCTACTACACCAGGCCACATGGCCAAATCCTGACTACAAACTACATAGCTAGCTGCTTGCTTATTTCTCCATATCACATGGCTGCTACATCATTCCTTCCTCATGGTTCTACTACCTTCTGAGACTTACAACCAAATTCTTTCATGGCTGCTCACCATTAGTTTTAAATTCTGACCCTGGAGCCTCCTGTGTGACCTCATCTCTGACTCCTTCCACTCTGAGCTACATTTACCAGTTCTTCCATATTTACATTTTTTCTGTTGCCATCCCCTATCAGGGCAGGAGTGACTCCATGGGAGTGCCCTTCTGGCTACATCAGGAGTCAGGATATGTCCTGCAAATTTCATCCACCTTGCCCTGAGGCAGTAGCACAGCTATTATCTTACCTTTGTTACAAAAAGTATCTTTCTTTTGTTTATTTTTTAAAATATTTTATTTATTTATTTTTAGAGATAGGGTAAGGGAGGGAGAAAGTTAGGGAGAGAAACATGGATGCGCCAGAGATACATCAATAGGTTGCCTCTTTCTCACCCCCAACTGGAGACCTGGCCCACAACATAGGCATGTGCCTTGACTGGGAAACAGTCCAGGGACCTTTCAGTTCGCAGGTTGTCTCTCGAATCCACTGAGCCACACCAGCCGGGCATGAAGAGTATCTTAAGCCTTATTGTCTGCTCCTTCATCCCCCAACCAAAGGGTATGGGTGATTTGGGGGCCTCCTAGTCTAAACTCCATTTCTAGCCCTTACAGGGAAGCATTTGAGGTCAGTAGTTTTCTGGAAGCCTAATGGATTTCTCATTGAATAGAGAGGAAAAGCATTTTTTTATATTCCTGTTGATTATTTCTACATCTCCCTATATTTTTTATCCTCACTGGAAAATATTTTTATTGATTGAGAGAAGAAGGGAAGAAGAGAAACATCAATGTGAGAGAGAATCATGGATCAGTTGCTTCCAGTACTTGCCCTTAACCAGGAATTAATCTACAACCTAGATTTGTGTACCCTCACCGGGAATCAGACCCTCAACCTTTTTGTGCACGGGCCAGTGCTCTAACTAACTGAGCCACTTGGCCAAGGCTGGATAAAACATTATGTTTATGTTTATTAGTTCTGTTTTTTAAAGTATAGTCAACTTTGATAATTCCTTATTGCTTTCAAATGGGATGATTTACCCATTGTTGAAAGGGGGATATTCAGGTTGTCTGGTATGTTGCATTGCATTTTCTGTTCTCAGGTCTCATATTGTTGGCGTGATGTACTTAGGTGCTCTGTGGTTGGGTGCATAGTGGTTAAAATTGTTATCCTCTTGATGACTTCACTTTGTTATCATTTTAGGATGTCTTGTTTCTCGCATGACAGTGTGCTGAGTTGTACTATGACAGTGCTGGTTATGTATTTCTTCTGTTTTCTCTTGAATTTGCATCCTCAGTATTCCATGTAGTTACTTAACTGGGAGGGAGGCAGAAAGGTTCTTGTTTATCACAAGAGAGACAGGAGTCCAGCCATGACAGGATGGGCTCAGAGGGTTTCTGGCATTTCTGAATGGCACTTGAGGAGCATTTGATGCCAGGGATTTGTTAACACTTAATGAGGAACCTGTTCTCTTTAACTGTGTTTTGTCACCATTTCCAGTGACCACACCTTAATGTACTTGGCCGTTCCAAGTGTTGGTACTTAGCTTATCTGTTAGTTCTAATAGTTATCATTTCTACTCTGATTTATAGCCAGGGATAAACTGTACCTCTTTCTAACCACTACATCACTGCCATTTCCCTAAGGAGTCTTTTTGTTGTGCTCTTCAACATTGTCAGTACCTGTTGCACCTTGAAGTGTGCACATGTTTCTATACAAACTTTGCACAGCATCTGCTCTGTGTGGTTGATTTTCATGGTTTTAGACACATTCCCTTTCCTCTACACAGCCTGGAATCACCAGCAGGAAGGGTTCTACAGTGGTTCAACTTATATACCTTTCTACAGTGGTTCAACTTATATACCCTCCTCTCATCCTTGTGTTGTGTCCTAAACTAGTGTTTTTGTTATAGAGGTGGCTATTATTTATAGACCTTAGTGGCCTAGTAATGTACAACAACCACTGTGTCAGAATCTGTCTCACTTGTCTAGAAAACTTTCGCATAGAATCATGCCTAGATGAAACAAATGCAAATTTTTGGTGAGAAAACTGCCTCCCTGTAGGTCACTATGTATTTTACCAGAATTTCTTTTTGTTCAGGTTGTTGCTGTGGACCAGAGGTTGTGGAGACACCCACTGAACAGAGCATTTCTGTAAGAATCTCGCAGTGTAAGAAACCCAAGTCAGTTTTGGCTACCCAGAAGAGCCATCCCTGTGAGAGTTGTGGACCGGTCTTGAGAGACATTTTCCTCTTGATTGACAAGCAGGGAACACAGCACAGCTCAACATTGCTGAGATGTGGGGCATGTGCAAAATCGTTTTATTTCAGTGCACAGGGTCACCAGCACCAGGAGCAGGGGGACATGACAAAGAATTGTTTCTTAAGCAGTGTGGACAGAGTCTCACTTACAGAGAGCCACAATTTCCATATGTCATGGAAACCTTGTACCTCTACTCAGGTTGGAAAGTCCTTCCTCATCACCTCAGGACATCTCAAGCGAATAGCTACTCACACCATGCACAGGGCAAATAAAATCTTTAAGTCTGGAATGACATTTCAAAGCAGAACACAGTACAGCCAAAGAGAATGCAAGAAAACTATTGGCCATGATCACACACTTGTTGAGAACCACAGATCTCTTCCTGGAAGACATTGTTTTTTGTGTGGTGAATGTGGGGAGTCTTTTACCCATAGTTCTGCCCTCCGTAATCATCAGAGAGTTCACAATAGAGGGAGACCATATGAGTGCAGTGAATGTGGAAAACCTTTTACCAGTAGCTCTGCTGTCTGTGAACATCACAGAGTTCACACTGGAGAAGGGCCTTATGAGTTCGGTCAACGTGGAATATCTTTTGCTAGTAGGTCTGACCTATGTAATCATCACAGAGTTGACGCTGGAGAAAGACCTTATGAGTGCACTGAATGTGGAAAATCTTTTACTTGTAATTCTGCCCTTCGTTATCATCAGAGAGTTCACACTGGAGAAAGGCGTTATGACTGTGGTGAATGTGGAAAATCTTTTAACAGTATTTGGGCACTTCAACGTCATCACAGAGTTCACACTGGAGAAAGGCCTTATGAGTGTGGTGAATGTGGAAAGTCTTTTAACAGTAGTTGGGCACTTAGACGTCATCACAGATTTCACACTGGAGAAAGGCCTTATGAGTGCAGTGAATGTGGAAAAACTTTTCACATTAGCTGGGACCTTCAGTGTCATCACATAGTTCACACTGGTGAAAGGCCTTATGAGTGCAGTGAATGTGGGAAATCTTTTTCCAGTAGCTCTGCCCTCTATAAACATCAGAGAATTCACATTGGAGATAGGCCTCATGAGTGCGGTGAATGTGGAAAATCTTTTACCAGTCTCTCTGAGCTCCGTAAACATCACAGAGTTCACACTGGAGAAAGGCCTTATGAGTGCATTGACTGTGGAAAAACTTTTAATCGTAGCTATGCCATTCGTAATCATCAGAGAATTCACACTGGAGAAAGGCCATATGTGTGTGGTGAATGTGGAAAATCTTTAACATGTAGCTCTGCCCTCCGTTACCATCAGAGAGTTCACACTGGAAACAGGCCTTATGAGTGTGGTGATTGTGGGAAATCTTTTTTCATTGGCTCTGCCCTCCGTTATCATCAGAGAGTTCACACAGGAGAAAGGCCTTATGAGTGCAGTGAATGTGGGAAGTCTTATACCAGAAGCTCTGCCCTCTATAAACATCAGCATTTACACTCGAGGAAGGCCATAATAGTGCAGTAAATGTGGGAAATGAATATACTTGTAGCTCTGCCTTCCATTGTTATCAATGCATTCACACTGGATACAGGCCTTAGGAATGCACTGAGTGTATTTAATCTTGACCACAACTCCAATCTCTGTTGTCAAAGACTTCACACTGGATAAATGCTTTATGAGTGCACTGAATGGGGGGAATTCGTTATCTGTATCAGTTACCTTTAATAGCTTCAAAGTTCACACAAAAGAAATGTTTTATGAATGTGGTGAATATGGGAAGTCTTATTTGTAGCATTAACCTTCATTGTCATCAGAGTCCACACTGGAGAATGGCTTTACGTGTGCAGTGAATGTGGGAAATGTTTTTCTCTTATCAGTGATTTACACTATTTTGAGGGACATTACACTGTAGAAATGATTTTGAGTTGTATGAATATGGGCTATATTTTACCAGTCACCATTGCCTTTGTTGTCATTAGAGAATTTACAAATCTAAGTTCTCCTAAGAAAATTGGTAAATCTAATTTTTTATCCATTCCTTTTGTTGTCTTCTGAAAAGTCACACTGTAGAAAGGTTTCCTATATACATGCACTATACGAAATTTTTTTTCTTATAGCACTAGCCTCTGATACTCAGAAATTTCACTCTGGTGAAAGGCCTTATGAATACAGTCAATGTGAGAAGTTCTTTTTCTATCCTTTCTTATCATCAGAGAGTTTACCTAGGAGATAAGCCTTATGGTGACATCAAATGTTGGAAATTGTTTTTCTCATAGTCACGGCCAGCCTTAGCACAGCTCACACTGGTTGAAGGCTTCAGTGATGAAGTGAACATCAAAAATCTTTAGGTATAAGTACATACCCTTTCGACATTGCAAAGTGTCACTGTGTTAATGGTTAGATTTTAGGAAATGTATTTTTTTTTTCGGTGTAATGCCACTAAAGAAAACTTTCTCAGGACACATCTGAGTTTAGTTTTATATGTTCACAATGCAGACATTCTCAGAAGTATAATATGTAAATTTTGAAGAACCTAACAAAAGAATAATCTCTACTAAATGTGCTTTTATGCATTTTTACTCATAGTATATGTTGGTTGCATTTCCCTACTCTAGGAAAATCTTCTTTTAATAATTATAAATGTTAGCTCTTTCCATATGTTCATCATGCTCTCTGTTATTTTAGTTGCATTTCCCTAAGGATTTATTATGAGCATTTTTACAGGTGTGTATGTATTACTGATAATGTTTTTAGTAAAATGTATACTCTGTAATTAACCTATTTTAGTGCTACTATTTGTAAAGGAGATTAGCACAAATTAACAGCACAGAGTGAAACAACACAGATGTACGTTGTAATGTCACCCATTTTCACTCCTTAAAAATTTTTGCTTTATGGAATAATTTTTTTTGAATAATCATTTGAAATATTGGAAAACGTTTCCAAATTTGGATTTTCTGCTGTACACAATGTAGTAGGTACATAATATATACTTTAAGGAATAATTACATTATTAACACATTTCATCACTTTTTTAAATTCAAAATATTTCTAATATAATAAAAAGCCTTGCTTTTTAGTGTTCACCCATTTTTATGGTTTATTGTTTGGAATTTGCTGGTCTGGAGGAGGACTTGAAGGTGCACTGGGTGGTATGAGTGTGAATGGGTATTTGTTGAACCTCAAAGTACTCCCAAAAATCCAAGAGGAGTTCAGTGACTAGACTCCCCATACCTTGGTCCATGCAACCTGGGTTTAAATCTTAGATTATTGACTGTAGTTATGATTACAGGAAAGCGATGCACTCTATGGGCCTCAGTATTTTCCTGTGTAAAATGGGGTAATAAGCAATCTTGCCTTAGCTGGTTTGGCTCAGTGGGTTGACTGTTGTCTCACAAACTGAAAGATCACAGGTTCAATTCACAGTCAGGGTACATGCCTGGGTTTCATACCAGTTTCCCAGTTGGGGGCATGGGAGAGGGAAAGAATTGATGTTTTTTTTTAATATAGTCTATTGATTATGCTATTACAGTTGTCCCATTTTCCCCCCTTCATTCCCCTCCACCCTGTACACCCTCTCCCACCCACCTTCCCCTGCTTTAATTTATGTCCATGTGTCATACTATAAGTTCTTTAGCTTCTACATTTCCCATACTATTCTTACCCTCCCCCTGTCTATTTTCTACCTCCCCTCTATGCTACTTATTCTCTGTACCTTTTCCCCCTCTCTCCTCCCACTCCCCTGTTGCTAACCCTCCATGTGATCTCCATTTCTGTGGTTCTGTTCCTTTTCTGGTTGTTTGCTTAGTTTGTTTTTGTTTTTTGTTTTAGGTGTGGTGGTTAATAATTGTGAGTTTGCTATCATTTTACTGAACATGTTTTTGATCTTCTTTTTCTTAGATAAGTCCCTTTAACATTTCATATAATAAGGGCTTGGTGATGATGAACTCCTTTAACTTGACCTTATCTGAGAAGCACTTCATCTGCCCTTCCATTCTAAGTGAAAGCTTTGCTGGATAGAGCAATTTTGGATGTAGGTCCTTGCCTTTCATGACTTGGAATACTTCTTTCCAGCCCCTTGCCTGTAAGGTCTTTTTTGAGAAATAAGCTGACAGTCTGATGGGAACTCCTTTGTGGGTAACTGTCTCCTTATCTTTTGCTGCTTCTAGGATTCCGTTGTTTATTTTAATCTTGGGTAATGTAATTATGATGTGCCTTGGTGTGTTCCTCCTTGGGTCCAACTTCTTTGGACCTCTCTGAGCTTCCTGGACTTCCTGGAAGCCTATTTCCTTTGCCAGATTGGGGAAGTTCTCCTTCATTATTTGTTCAAATAACTTTTCTACTTGTTGTTCTTCCTCTTCTCCTTCTGGTACCCCTGTAATTCGGATGTTGGAATGTTTAAAGATGTCCTGGAGGTTCCTAAGCCTCTTCTCATTTTTTTGAATTCTTGTTTCTTCATTCTTTTCTGCTTGGTTGTTTCTTTCTTCCTTCTGGTCCACTCCATTGATTTGAGTCCCAGTTTCCTTTCCATCGCTATTGGTTCCCTGTACATTTTTCTTTATTTCACTTAGTGTAGCCTTCATTTTTTCATCTAATTCATGACCAGATTCAACCAATTCTGTGAGCATCCTGATCACCAGTTCTTTGAACTGTGCATCTGATAGGTTGGCTATCTCTTCGTCACTTAGTTATATTTTTTCTGAAGCTTTGATCTATTCTTTTATTTGGGCCTTTTGTTTGTTTGTTTTGACGTGCCTGTTACACATGAGGGGCGGAGCCTTAGGTATTCACCTGGGTGGGGCAACCCAGTTGCTAGGTTGTGATGCAATATGTCGGGGAGGGATCCCAGAGGGAACAATGGCCCTTGCTCCACTCTCTGATGGATTTCAGTCACTTGCGCTGCTTCCCCCAAGCAAACTGGGCCCTTCTGGTGCTGATTCCCGGGTGGCGTGGTTGTGTATGTCCTGGGACCCTGTGGGTCTCTTCAACAAATTCTCCTGTGAGACTGGGAGTCTCTCCTGGCACCTCAACCCCCACAGGTATTTTCAATTGGTGTTTTGAGGCTTTATTTCCCCAGGCTGGAACCCTGGGTTGTAAAACTGCTCCCCAGTTTCACCTGTTTATCTGCGCATGCATGTGGGATCGCCAGGTCCTCCAGTTGCCTTGTGCACTGCACCCCTCCACAATCACTGCCTTGCTGGGTCCGCCTGCTGCCACCTTGTGTGCCCAGGGTTCGCCAGCCACGGCTTTGCTGTGAGCACTCTCTACCCTGCTGCCAGAATCCTCCCCTCCTACCTGTCTGGATGAATGTTTCTTCTTCAACTCCTTGGTTGTCAGACTTCCATACAGTTCAATTTTCTGTCAGTACTGGTTTTTTTGTTTCTAAGTTTTTATTGTCCTTATTTTGGTTGTGTGAGGAGGCACAGTGTGTCTACTTATGCCTTCATCTTGTCCAGAAGTCGAAAAATGAATCGGATTGATGTTTCTTTTGCACATCAATATTTATCTCCCTCGCTTTACTGTCTCTCTAAAAATAAGTAAATATAAGTTAATAAAATATTTTTTAACAGTTGCTTTTTCAGTTTTTTTTATTCATTTATTTTTAGAGAGGAGAAGAGAGGGAAAGAAAGGTCAGTGTATGGTTGCCTCTTGTGCACCCCCTACTAGGGATCTGGCCTACAACCCTAGCATTTGCCATAGACAGTGAATCAAACCAGTGACCTTTGGTTCATAGGCTGGCACTCAATGCACTTAGCCACGGTAGCTAGGGTAGGACACTGACTTCTAACAACAAGAGATTTATCCTGAGGTATGACTCTGCTGGAAACTTGGCTACCCTGAAATTGTTGTTTCTACAAAGTGTGAGTCCATTTTATGTACACGAACCTGAGGAAAAAATAGGTAACAAAGAGTAAGTTGTGAGCAGAGAAATTTGGAAGAGTGGAAGGAGAGACATGGCATCATGTTTCATTTCAATAATTTACTGATGATTTCATTTGCTTCAGAGGCTCTTCTAGGTCTGTGTTACATATCAGTGAGTAAATAAAGGTGTTTGTAACCAGGTTTCCTCAAAGCCTTTATTGAAGGCTAGCCAAAAAGTGAAAAAATTTCATATTATAGTAAATTTTGAAGGGATAGGTGCAATTGAAATGTGAAAAAAGCAGCACACCAAAATGACAAGTATTTGGATCCTCAGGATTTTAAGAGCTCCCATTCAAAGAAGCAAGAAAGATTTGATTAGATCAGGTTGCTGCTCCATGAACAATAAAAATGCAAAACAATTTTCTTATGTTAGTGAGTTGGATATAGTGTCAGACCATTTTATGATCATTGGGCCAGTAGCAGGGAGCTGGAAATACTGTATATGTTATTTTTTTTGAGAAGTGATTTTTAAATAATATGTGGTAAGTTCTTAGATTTTTTCAACTCCTTTTTAATTTACTTAATTTACTATTTTTCAAGTTTGGTTTCAAGTTATATTTTAGTGTGATGTTTGCTATAAATTATTAAGTAAAACAGGCTCAGAATTACTGATTTTTGATATTTATTGTACATATATATGCCCACATTTTTCTTAATTCTAATATGAGCTTTTTAAGTTTATGAGGTAAATATACATTAACTTTCAGTATGGATATGTTGTTTATTTACTCTAAATATAATTTACAGTTATGGTCTTTATTCCACTAGGAATGCAAGAAATATGTGACCTCTGATCTTAAATATCTCTGGGGAGTCCCAGATTTCTTTTGTAATAGTAGTCACAATATCATTTTTTACATTTTTAAATATATATTTAAAGATTTTAATTTATTTTTAAAGAGAGGGGAATTGAAAGAGAAGGAAAGGGAGAGAAACATCAGTGTGTGGTTGCCTCTGACATGGCCCCTCCTGGGGACTAGTCCACAACCCAGGCATATGCACTGACTGGGAATTGAACTGATAAACCTTTGGTTTACAGACCAGCACTCAATCCCCACTGAGCTACACCAGCCAGGATCATTTTGAAATGAAAAAATAAACACCAGTAACTTTGTTAGAATTCAATTCTCCCATTTTTCCAAAAATTTTTCATAATTGATGATTTATTTATTTATAAGTAAATAATTGACTTTATTTACTTTTTTAAAGAAGATTTTATTTATTTATTTTTGAACGGAGGGGAAGGGAGGGGGAAAGAGTGGGAGAAAAACATCATTATGTGGTTGCCTCTGGCACCTCTGACTGGGGGACCTGGCTGTCACCCTGGGTATGTGCTGGGACTGGGAATTCAACTGATGACCCTGTGGTTCACACACCAGCACTCAATCCACTGATTCACACCGGCCAGGGCTGAATAGGACCACATTTTTTAGAAGTTTATTTTTCTTGCCCTGGCTGGTGTGGCTCAGTGATTGAGCGCCAGCCTGTGAACCAAAGGGTCACTGGTTCAATTCCCAGTCAGGGCACATGCCTGGATTGTGGGCCAAGTTTTTGGGAGGGCGTGCGGGAGACGCAATCACACATTGATGTTTCCCTCTCTTTCTCGCACCATACCCCTGTGTAAAAATCTAAGAAAAAGAGTGTTTCTTTTACAAAAAAAAAATTATTTTTCTTGATTCATTTGTAACTAAGCAATTGAATTTAAAGTTCATATTTTGTATCGGATCTTTATTTCAAAGGCTTGTCTTGGGTTATATTGGTCATATAAGTGATGTGATGGTATTCGCAGGTCATTTGTCTGATAAAATTTTCCAGACCCTGTACTGCAGGAGTACCTCCTTTTACTTTTATCATTTTCAAGATCACTCTGGACCAGGCCGAGTCATTTATCTGTACCTTTCCTAGTGAGTCTGGGCCTTCTGTCTTGGAATCCAGCGCGGGATGTGCCGGGTGGGCGCGGTGGGGGGCGGGACAAATGCTTTTCACCTCCGTGGACCTTAGGAACTACATTGCCCAGAACGCTGTTGGGAGGGCTGACCAATGAAGGCTCAGAAAAGGATTTTTCGGTTCATACCACACGCATGTGGGCGGGACTTCCGTCTCCCTGCCTGTGGGCACTCTGCCCTCAGGATCCCCTGACCTGTCAGAGGCGGCTCAGCTTTGGTTCCTGGAAAAGATGCCCGTGATAAAAAATTAGAGAGTCCTGGTCGCCGCGGCGCAGAGGCAATTGTGAGGCTCTGTGACCCTGCCCAGGTGAACGTGTCTCCTCCAGGATGGGGACTCTGGTGCCCGGCTCCCCCTCCTCGCCTGCTGCTCCAGCCTCGCCCCACCCACAGAGTCCACTGGTGGCGGGCAGGTTGAGGTGCCTGGCTGAGGTGAGTGCGAGTCCCCCGGCCCACCCCACCTCCTCCCAATGATCCCTAAATCCGGGGCGCGGGGCACCTCTCAGGCCCTGAAGTCGAGTGGGATCGTGGGGTGCTCGTGGGGATAAAAGATGTGAGAAAATGGGAGAGGATGACTGGCTGAGAGGCCCCTGTGTAAAGACAGTGCAGGTACTGCTGAACCAGAAGGATCCGGGACCCTGGCTTCCGTCTGACACCTGCTTTAAACAGTCTGAGGCGGAGTCACGACCTAACTGGGAATCAGAGGGGTTGCACTGACATTCTGAGAGTCTTGGGAGCCTGGGGAGATCGTGAACCGAGGGGGACACAGGCCATGTCCTGGTTTTCAAAGCTTTTAGAATTCTGCTTAGATAGATAACCGACTGGAATTGAGTAATGAATACAGTAAGGCACAGGAAGAGGATCCCTTGTGCAGGTCACAAATCTGGTAACAGGTTGCCCTGAGGTGAGAGTCTTGGCCGGAGGTCACCAGATTCCAAGGCTGGACCCAGATAAGGCTGACCCTGCTTACCTGGAGCTGAAGGGTGGTTGACTATGTCTGAAGGGTGAAGACACAGGCTCTGAAATTGAAAACCATTATGTAATTAGACAAGGAAGGACAGGGTGTTGCACTCCTTACCTGGTGGTGACATTACCGTATAGTGTCTAAAGACTCTTCCTTTCATAATTTCCTAGCTCTCGCATGAGGGGACCCCGGGGATACCCCAGTCCTCAGTCAGTTCAGGTCACAGATAATGTCAAGATGCTCCCATTTCTGGTGTCAGTGTAAGAAACATTCAAACCTGTACTTTTAAAAATGTTTACTGGAGCTAAACTGAGTACAATTGACTGGAAACAAAATCTCAATGGAGTGAGAACATGCTTCGGAAATTGGCAGTTTTAGCACTTATTTTATACATCAGAATCAAAATGGAAGACATAAGTTGGCAACTTGACATCTATTGGTAATAGGTGTGGGTGGCAGGAGAAAACAAAGAAGGAAACTCTGACACTAAATAAAAAGTAAAATGGAATAGACACACACTTCTTTTACACTGGTGGTAATAGGATGTTAACAATAATGCAGGCTTTTTGGTCTCTGCTGTGGTGCAGTATTTGTGTCCTGAAGGGTATGGAGAAAGGAAATTATCCTGTCATTCCAAAGGTTTATTAACATTGTGCAAAAATAAAAAGATGAGCTCAGTTAAAGTAAAAATTGACCTTCCTTAGAGAAGATCCAGGCCTGGGACATGACTCCTTGCCATGACTCATTTTTAGTTAGAAAGTTTTAATTTCATACCAGCCATATAGGTAGGTATTTTCAGTCTCTCAGTTTGTAGTGCCATCATGGACGACTCCTCTATGCTGGCCAGGTTTGGCATGTGGCCATCCATTTTTTTTCTTTTGGTCTACACTGGCAGCCTGTGTAAGCAGTTATGGAACGTTATCCAGGGAGATACAGGTGCACATGCAAATGCTTGGAGATGACACAGAGCTGGGAATAGGAATAGGCACCTCAAGGAGAGGGCTGGGTGGCAGGGGTCAGTCATGCCTGTAAAGTGGTCAAATGATAATGATAAAAACATTATGGAGACAATGGGGTATTTGCATAAGAGAAATGTATTGGTCTCTCCTGGATTTAACAGGCTCCATCTGGCTGCATAGTGGGAAAATGGTTATAGGAAGTAAGGGAGCAGGCAGGGAGCTCAGGACAAGGCAGGTTCTATGATCTGGAGGGTTGCTGGTGGACCAGAGCTGGGCCTCAGAGGTAGAAGGAAAGGTTGGCTTGTTGTTCAATTTTTTAAATTCCATTTTCTCCCATTACCATTTATCTTCCTTATACCCTCTTACACCTCCACTCGCCAACTTCTCCCCTGTGGAGGACTCCAGCCAGCAGAGTCTGCCTGTTGTGGCTGACGATGAGAGTAAATGTACAGGCGACAGCAATCCTATGGAGAAAAGGGGGACAGCATGGCCACTCTCTCAAGGGGAGAGTGCCTCGACCCTTGCCTAGACAAGCTTTTATTGTTTTCCTTAGGTCTTACATCAAAGAAGGATTTATTATCTATTACGTAGAGTATTATTGTCTACATTTTAGGTACAATCAAGGAAATGAAAACATGCAGAGGGGAATGGCGATGAGCTGATTAGCTCTGTCCTTGGGAAAATTCACACAGGCTTTGGAAATTACCTTGAAGATAGATGATACACATTTGTTGTTTTAGACCAGGGTGATGGAGTTTTAGCAAGAGCAAGCCATAACAGTCTGTATGCATTTTCTAGGCCTGATTCCCATGGGAAAACTCAGTTTGAAGGTCTGGCCCCTGCCCACCACTTCGCTTCTGTAGATTTTCTATACAGAGCTAAGTCACATTTGCCAGACTAAAACAAATCAGTCCCCTACACTCCCCTCCTTTTTTAAGAAGGGCATGTAGAGTTTCAGATTTTGCAGCTGTAGGAGAGAAAGGAAAGTGTTCAAAACGACCCTACTGGTTTTGCTCATAGCAGCTGAAGTGGTGCAGGTTCCATCAGCTGGGCTGAGGAAGATGGTGGTAGGTTAATTCTCTTTGGGAATATCAGAATGTTCTTGTAGTTAACATTTTTAAAGGTTTCAAAGAGCAGTGAGTGGAAGCATCCAGCGAGCAGCTGAACACATTAGTCTGGAAACCTAGGTAAGATTAGAAGTTGGAGGCATGCAAAAGTCTGGCTCTTTTTTGCATGAGGGCGAAGGTGGCAGAACTGAGGGAGTCAACCTGGGGTGTGAAGATGTGAAGCAGGTAGACATCCCACAACAGTGTGTACTGCCTAGAGGAAGTGTGAGCCGATGGCGCTGGGGTTTTGGTGTTGGGATTTAAGGGTGAAGCATAAGACCATGCTTGGCTGTGTTTCAGAGGCATGATCTGGGACTCAGTGGAATTTCTTAGCTGGAAGAATGGGGCCCTGCAGCCAATGGCCCCAAGCTTAGATGGCATTTATTTGCACCACTTCCTGTTATGCTGCCTGCCTTTGCTGGGGGCGAAGTGTTTCATGAGGTTGTCATGACACAGCAGGCAGCTCTCTTACCAAGGGCTGGTATCCTTTCCAAACTGGGAGCCTTAGGAGGGATTGGGCATGGGGAAAAGTAGGGCTATGGGGTCTCAGGCACACTGTTTCAGATTCATTTGTATTAATTCTGCCAGGTTTCTGTGACCTTTGAGGATGTTGCAGTATATTTCTCCAGGACAGAATGGTGCCTCCTTGATGAGGCTCAGAGACGCCTGTACCTGGATGTGATGCTGGAGAACTTTGGTCTTATATCTTCGCTTGGTAAGACATTGACTCTCCTGTACAGTTTTCTTTGGCTTGCCTGCGCCCCCATTTCCTCAGGGTTGCACTTTTGTTCTATCCTGAGCTCTAAGGATTCTGACCAGATTTGCACCCAGGAAGTGCTGGGTAGCAACAGCTGATCGTGGGGTTACCCCTGATCCTGTTCCCAGGTGTCTTTCTTTTTGCCTCATTGTCTCAAACTTTGTTTTAAAGTTTCTTTCTTTAAAAAAGATTTTATTTATTTATCTTTAGAGGGGAAGGAAAGGAAAGGAGAGAGGGTAAGGGAAGTAGAGAGGGAGAGAAACATCAATGTGTGGTTGCCTCTCCTGAGACCCCCTGGTAGGAACTGGCCTGCAATCCAGGCATGTGCCCTGACTGAAAATCTAACCATGACCCTTTGGTTCACAGGCCCACGCTCACTCCACTGAACTACACCAGCCAGGGCTCAATCGTTTTTAAAAAAGATTTTATTTACTTTTAGAGACAGTGGAAGGGAGGGAGAAAAACAGTAATGTGGAAGAAATATGGACTGGGGACCTGGCCCACAACCCTGGCATGTGCCCTGACTGGGAATCGAACCAGCCACCTTTTGGTCTCAAGTTCCACTTAATCCATTGAGCCACACCCAGCAGAGTGCCGCAAAGTTTTAAACTAACTCTCACTTTCATAAAAAACAACACATCCTCATATTTACTGGTGATCTGCTCTAGGCTTTGCATTTCCCATGCCCTTCATTCCTTAAGGGTTTGTTTCTCTGTCCTCATATGTGGACTATGTGCACACTGTTTGCTTCCCAGAATTTCTGGGTAGACCTTGTACTTGGCAGAGCTAGTTTGTTTGCACAGCCTCTCTCCCTGCAGCCCCCAAAGCTGCTGTAGTCAACCTGCATAGGGAAAGGTTTGAGGTCACCAATGTTACCGGAAGCCTAATAGATTTCACATTTATTAGTGAGGAAAAACATCTATCTATCTCTCTATCTATCTATCTATCTATCTATCTATCTATCTATCTATTAGAGAAAGGGGAAGGGAGGTAGAAAGAGAGGGAGAGAAACATGATGTGTGAGAGAATAGGGGATTGGTTGCCTCTCTCATACCCCCCACTGGGGACCTGGCCTGTGCCCAGGCATATGCCCTAGACTGGGAATTGAACTGGTGACCCTTTGGTTCACAGGCTGACACTCAATCCACTGAGCCACACCAGCCAGGGAAAAATTGTCTAATTATTTTTGAAGGGGGTGGAATATTTGAATTTTTTATCCTGTCAACTTTCTGTCATCACTCACATAGTGAGTTCAAACTTTTTCCTTTGGCTTGTTTGTGCTGAGTTGTTCTATGACAGTGCTGGTTATTCATCTCTTCGGCTTTCTCTTTGGAGTTACATCATCAGTAATCCATGTTTTTGCTCAACTGGGAGGGAAGTGGAAGTGTCCTTTGTGTATCACAAGAGGGACATGAGTCCAGCTATGACAGGATGGGCTGTCAGCAGGTCTGGCATCAGTGAATGATACTTAGGGAGGGTGTGATGCCAGCGCTTTGTTAAAACATAATGATGAACCTGTTCTGTTTAACTGCATTTTGTCACCTATGCCAGTGGCCACACCTTAATCTACATGTCCTTATTCAGTGTTGGCACTTTGCCTATCTGATAGTTTTAATAGGTATCATTTCTACTCTAACTTCCAGCCATGGCTAATATCTACTTCTCTAACCTCTACATCACAACCATTTCTCTAAGGAGTCTTTTTGGTGTGCTCTCCAATTTTGGTAAATATCTGTTGAGCCTTGAAGTGTGCACCTTTTTCTTTCTTTATGTTTTGTTAAAGATTTTGTTTATTTATTTTTCAAAGAGAGAGGATAAGGGAGGGAGAAATTGAGGGAGAGAAAAGTCGATGTGTGTGAGATTCATCGATTTGTTGCCTCTCATACAACCACAACCAGGAAACTGGCTCACAACCCAGAAATGTGCCCCGACTAGGAATCAAACCTTTGGTTTGCAGGCTGGCGCTCAATCCACTGAGCAACTCCAGCTAGGACTGACATGTTTACATGTTCACATGTTTACACATTTACAAGGCTCCAGAGGAGCCTTGCAGAACACCTGCTGTGCGGATGTTGATTCATGATATTGGGCATATTCACATTCTTCTACATAGCCTTGTGTAGACAGTCATGAACACTTGTAAACCCTGCCTCTTTTTCTTATGACCCACCCTATCCTAGTGTTTTTTATGTAATGAGGTGCCCATTATTTACTCCCCTAAGTGGCCTAATAATGTACAACTACCACTTTTTCAGCGTCTATCTCAGTTGTCATGAAAATGATGGCATAGGATAATGCCTTGCCTGTGACAGATGCAAATTTGTGGTGAGAAACACCCCTCCCTATAGGTCACTAAACTTCACTAGTGTTTTCTTTTTGTTCAGGTTGCTGCTGTGGAACAGAGGATGTGGAGGCACCCACTGAACAGAGCGTTTCTCTAAGAGGCTCAAAAGCGAAGAATCCCAAGACAGCTTTGTCTTCCAAGAAGAGCCATCCCTGTGAGAGTTGTGGACCAGTCTTGAGAGACATTTTCCTCTTGGTTGACCAGCAGGGAACACAACACAGCTTGACACTGCTGAGGTGTGGGGCATGTGCAAAACCATTTTATTTCAGTGCACAGAGTCATCAGCACCAGGAGCAGGACACAACAAAGTATTGTTTTGTAAGCAGTGTGGACAAGGCCTTACTTGGAAAAAGCTGCAATTTCCATATGTCATGGAAGCCTCGTACCTCTAGTCAGGTTGGAAAAGACCTCATCAGCTCAGAACCTCTCAAGCAACTGGCTACTCACACCCTGTTCAGGGCAAATGAAATCTCTAAGTCTGGAATGACTCTTGAAGGTACAGAAAATTATTATACTGCAAGAGAATGCCAGAACGCCATTGGCTGTAACCACACAGATGTGGAAGACCAGGGAATCCTTACAGGAAGACAGTGTTTTGTGTGTTGTAAATGTGGAAAATCTTTTACCAATAGCTCTGCACTCCATGATCATCATAGAGTTCACACTGGGAAAAAGTCTTATGAATGTGATGAATGTGGAAAATTTTTTAAGAGGAAATATGACTTTAAATGTCATCAGAGAGTTCACACTGGAGAAAGGCCTTATGAGTGCAGTGAATGTGGGAAACGTTTTACCAGTAGCTCTGCCCTTTGTTATCATCAGAGAGTTCACACTGGAGAAAGGCCTTATGTATGCAGTGAATGTGGGAAATCTTTTACCAGTAACTCTGCCCTCCGTTACCACCAGCGAGTTCACACTGGAGAAAGGCCTCATGAGTGCAGTGAATGTGGGAAACATTTTACCAGTAGCTCTGCCCTCCGTTACCATCAGCGAGTTCACACTGGAGAAAAGCCTTATGAGTGCAATGAATGCGGGAAATCTTTTACCAGTAGACCTTCCCTCCATGATCATCAGAGAGTTCACACTGGAGAAAAGCCTTATGAGTGCGGTGAATGTGGGAAAACTTTTAGGAGGATATATTACTTTAATTGTCATCGGAGAGTTCACACTGGAGAAAGGCCTTACCAGTGTAGTGAATGTGGGAAATCTTTTACCAGGAGCTCTGTCCTTCATAATCATCAGAGAGTTCACACTGGAGAAAAGCCTTATGAGTGTGGCGAATGTGGGAAATCTTTTAAAAGGAAATATTACTTTAATTGTCATCAGAGAGTTCACACTGGAGAAAAGCCTTATGAGTGCAGTGAATGTGGGAAATCTTTTAAGAGGAGAGAAAACTTTAATTCTCATCAGAGGCTTCATACTGGTGAAAGGCCTTATGAGTGCAGGGAATGTGGGAAATCTTTTACCATGAGCTCTGCCCTTCTTAAGCATCACAGAGTTCACACTGGTGAAAGGCCTTATGAGTGCAGTGAATGTGGGAAATGTTTT